>BSBK01011641.1:127500-306900 GCA_027943335.1 Chamaecyparis obtusa
CCTCAAAGGCAGGCCACGTGCCTTAGCCGTCCTGACTTGACCTCCCAGCTAAAGGTCGTTACACTCTCCCCCACTTTACCTAGAGGCGACGTCCCCAACACCTGCACTCCAAAACTTCTGGGTTACGAAATCCTTGTCGAGACCAACTCTTCACTTCAACTCGATTCATTCCAAACTGATGCACATCCCACTCGAGCAAAGTAGTTCGGCACTAGGCCTGGCCCAAAACGCTGCCTCCTGAGAAATCCCCAAAACTTAGCCCAGCAAAGAGCCAAAGGAAAACCCAAATCGCTACTCGTTCATTTGCAACTCGCTTTCGCTCGTCCAGACTAGCACACCGAAACTGACCTTGCTGAAGTCTCACCATGAACCGTAATGAGAAGACTCCTCAAACACCAACTTCCTAGAAGTCAGGTATCAGAGCTTCCGATTAACAGTTCACTAGATTAATAGTCACCCTCCTCCTATTTTTATGTGTTGTATTCTTCATGGACAAGCATGGATAGCTGTCTTTTATTAGTTGTTCCTTTTAAATTATTATGGCAGGTTGACTTCTAAGAATTCCCTATATTTGAACAAGTATTTTGAGAACATCGAAGAATAAGGTAACACCCACCAAATATTAGGAACTATTTTCATTAACCTTGAATTTATGCATATCAAGATATATCATAATAAATCAGAGAAGAATGCAATTTGTAAACTTCAAACGAAGTTGTTCTCCTAAATATGTCAGGAACTACGGAGTAATGCAACCCTTGTTTCTTTTAGTTTCTTAATAAGAAAAAGTTTTTATATTATTTACAATTTCTTTTTAGTTCTTATCGAAGGCTTAGAACTATAGGCATCTACTGAACTTTAACTTGTTATTAATAATTAAGTTTTTAACAAATGACATATCAGAATTTTTGTGATATTTGAAAAATATTGATTTTAATTAAAGTAAGATGCAATTTGTTTAACAGAATAAATGTAGAAAATTAATTTTCTCTGATCTCATTGGGTAAAATGAATTGAGCAATAAGGGCAGATTTTTAGGAAATTTTTGGCTCTGTTTATAAAGTTCTTTCAACTGTTTTTTTACTTTTGTTTGTAATTAGCCTAGTATCTTATACTTATATTAAAAAATGGTTATGAAATCTCATAATAATATTTCTTTTTTATTTAATAATATTTTATCCAAATATTTTCTTGCATTATTGTAATAAGTGTTGTCATTTAACAAAATTTTATATTTATGTATTATATTAAATAATATGAAAAAATTAAAAAAAAACTCATTTTTTTAAACTAAAAATATAATTGATTTAAAAAATATTTATAATAAAAAGTGTTATGAAAAGTTATAAAAGTATTTGAATTACAATATGTAGATTATGCTTTACAAATTGAATTTATGTTTAAAAAATACTAATTTTTAAAACTAAAAATATAATTGATTTTAAAAATATTTAGAAATAAAAAGTATTATGAGAAGTTATAAAAGTATTTCAATTACAATATGTAGATTATCCTTTATGAATTGAATTTATGTTTACATATTGTATGTAAAAATATCATAAAATTAAAAATTAAAATGAGACTGCCAAAAGATTTAAACAACAGGGCATTACTAAATTTCAAAGAATACTAGAAATATGTTACATGCACCGTGCACGACTCCACAACTCCTTCATTCTCGCCATGCTCAGCTATGGTGGGCATTGTCTGTGCTTTCCACAGCTCCCTTATATCTACCACCACCGCACTTCTATTTCCACTCTTCCACTTATTATTTTCTTCTCTTCACAATGCTATTAATCGGTTGTTTTGTAATTTTTCGAGATAAAATTTTAATTTAGCAGGGGAGTAATCTTCATTGAATTTGACATTGATGGTTCTTGTGATTTTCTAGGTTACAAAGCAAAAAGGTGCAGTGAAGGTTACAGAGAAAAACGGCAGGAAGAGAAGCTTTGGTGGTAATAAAAATCTCACTTTGGAGTTCTGGTTAAGGAAGCTGAGGTTAACTACTGCAAAACAAGAGAGAGGAAAGGTTTGTAGCATTATTAGCTCTTGAGGGTGCTCAGATATCTGTATTGGGATTGTATACTGCTATATTTCTGGTTTTTAGTAAATTGTTGAAAAAATATTTATGTCATTATCGTAGTTCTTACATCTACTGCAATGCCAGTATCCAATAACCTTTTATGAGCTTTTCGTCACTTATCAGAGTTTTTCACAGAGCTGATTCTGGAGGGAGTAGTATACTTCGAGACTAAACCCTGTGAACAACTAATGGATGAGCTTAGAGGACAAGAAAAGCACTTGCTTGATTTGATGACGCTGACTCTAACCTACCAAACTAAAACTACCACAAAACATAGAACAGAAAAAAGGGTTCAGATTAATTCAGGTCATAACTGGAAACAGAGATGGAAGCTTGAGGACCTGAATGTATGTAGACAATATCAAAGCTTTGCCCTGGGGAAAGGGATTGTAACCATTTGGGATAGCTGTAAAGGGAGTCTTCTGTTTTTGACAAACCCCAAACAGGACCACAAAGCCCTTGAATTGACAGCTTAAGGTTCTTAACCGTTTGCTTAGGTTTGTTTGTGATAACCGCAGCATATCTGTAGTATGTCCGTCCGCTGTAGCTCGAAGAAGAGGTCACTGTCTGTGAGACCATGAGTGGTGTGTTGCCTGCACACAGTGCATTCGGATTAATAACATGATGGCTGCCAAAAATATACCCTTACTCAAATTTTTGAAAGATTAGGGTTAGTGTATATTACTAGGAGATTGGGATTAGCTGCCGAGGAAGGAGTGGATTTTGGCGTGATTGCTGGAGGTGGAGATGACGTGGGTGTGTTTGTTGGGGCAGGAACAACAACTGCAAAATATAACCTAACTAGTAATAAAGTTATTTATTTGAATATTTTGAATGTTTGCATATTATCAAAAGTATTTTTTTGTGTAATAAACATTTGAGCAATTGATATTTTAACACCTAATAAAATTAAAATCCTTCTAAATCTATCTTAATTAGTTGCCTTTAATAAAAATATGGTTATATTATTACATTAAGAATTCTTTCAATAAAAGTTAGTTTTGAAATTCTTAAAGCTTTAGTTATTTTTGTGCACATACGGTTTGTTTTGTAATTCTAGATAGTATAGAATTTTTATTGTTGTTTATTTTTGTTGTTTTGTTAGCTTTGAACTTATATATATTATAAGTTTGAATTTTTCACCTTATTTATTTGTGAATGTTTGTATTTTATGAGATGTTCAAAATTCAAAATAAAGCATTTTCAAAATATCAATTTACTTAATTATTAACTCATGTAATAATAAATTTATATTTTTTATATAATTTAATAAATAATAATTATTTTTATTAATAAAAAATATTTTAAAATTCGAAGTTAGTATAAAAAGAAACTGAATACTATACTAATCTCAACTAAATGCAGAATCTAAATACTACTGTTTTGGACTAAATTTGAAGGTAAGTAGCAAAATCGTCATTGTGTTATTTTAAAAATCAACTATTATTTTAAATTTTGCAAGTCTACACATAAACTAAAACAAACCTACCATATTAAAGATCGAAAGTAAATAGTACGTATAATGTTGATATGGATCAGTTAGGTCATAGCAAACCAAAAGACTATTAAAAATAGCAAATTAAAACCACTGACTTCTGCTTATGATTATTAAAAATAGCAAATTAAAACCACCGACTTCTTCTTAATTGAGGAGTATGAGAGGACTGTAAAATGTACTGTATACAAAAATTATAATAAGATATCAAGCCCTCATAGATTTTCGCTTTAACTTGAAATTTCAACTTCATTCGGATCTTTGAGTTTGGTAGATGCTATTTAGAATATTATGATTATAGTTGTATAGAATTAAGTTAAAAGTGTTTAGTTTAAGTTTTTTTAACTAAAATAATAATTCTTTATAATAATTATATTATCTATTATTTTTATATTAATAATAGTTTTATTAAATTTTATATATTTAAAAAAGAGAAATACTATTAAAAAAGAAGTGTCATATAGAAGGAACATACTCAGATTTTGAATGGAGTCAATTTAAAATAGAAGACAAAAATTTTTAAATGGACTGAAAGTTAAACATTAAAAATTAACAAAATAATATAAGATGAAGGATTACAATTATTTGGTTGATTTCATGCATAAGATAGGGAGGAACCACCATCTCTTTGTTTAAGTAATCATAAATAGCCTATGTTGTGCACATAAGAGATATCAATACATCTAAGTGAGGAAACATGCTAGGTTCTAGAACAATGGAGACACGGTGCCAATGTGAATAGGTATATATTTATTGTAAAGGTTCCATCCATCCATAAATAGAGTGTTCCCTATTTTTTTAGAAAAAAGAGTTATTTGACTGGAACCACAATACCTTGTTGTAGGTTAGCTACATCCATGGCTATGGCCACGTGGTAGGAAAAGAGTTCAATTAAAAGAAAATAATTTCAACACATTGATAACTATATAAGGTGTATTAGCATAAGATATAAAAAAGTTAATAAGAAATTTGTTTAGTTGCATCTAAACATATTTAAGAACATTATAACAATCATAGCCTTAATAAAAAGGAAAATAATTGAATATAAAAAACACATAAGAAAATAAAATCAATTTGTGTCTTTCACAAATATGGACAATATATATTCAAAACTCCCAAAAGTACTATGTGATATTCATTCATTTTAATAAAGAATATATTGATTAAAATTAGAAAAAATGACATTATACATATTTAATATTAAATAACTCAAAATCTATCTAGCACAAGATTCTTAGAGAGGACTACACGTTCCTACAATGAACCATAACTATACCTTGTTGGTGCTATAATTACAAAAGGAAATATTGGGATGTTAGTTGCAATATTTTTGCTAGGTTTTGAATGTTTTAATATGAATTTGGGGAGCCATATATGGAGAAGTCCAAATAATAATTACTTTATAGGCCTAAAAACAATAATTGGAGAAAAATAATAATTAATGTATCCTTAAGCCATGATAAGAATATTATGAGGTATTTTTAAGAGGATTTAGGAAAGACCTAAATCTTATTTTTCCCAAATTCAAAAAACAAAGCTAATAAACTTATTTTAGAGGGTGGTCCTAGCAATACACATTCCATGACCACCAAATTAACCATATATAAACGGAAAATACACAATAAAATTTGTTTAAAACTCATAGAGGCTAAGGCTTTCTCTCTTTTGAAAACCTCTAGATTTTCTTTATAACAAATATGCTTAATAGTTGAATTGAATCCTTCATATTATGAGTATAAATTCCATTTCCTTTGGACGAGGTGCACACTTAAGATTAAATATAATTTCATACAATAACTTTTGAGACATCCACATACTCTCTAGAACTAACGATATATTAAGAGTAGGTTCCAAAATCTAAATCACGATGTTGAAAGATGAAAAGTTGTGTAAACCATAACAACCCAATGAAAAGTCCTCCATCTACAGATTAATTCAACAACATATCAATGCAGTTCTTTTCATTGAATTTAATTAATAATTGGAGAATGTATTCACAAGGATTATCAATCCTTCTCATATTAAATTTTTTAAAGGAAGGTATATACTGGAGAAACTCCTAACATGTTGGGAAGCAATGAGTTGGGCCGAGGACTCTAACCACAAAGTGAGTATGGTCCATATAGATTATGAAAAGGCTTATGTCATAATATATAGTGAGAATTTATCATTACGATGATGGATATCCTCATCTTCCCAAAGACCTTTTAATATATGGTTAAGGTTCTTATAAATGATGTTAATGTTATGGTAAAATTTAATGGATGCAAGTCAAACACCATTACCTTATCTAGATCCATTAGACAAGGTTTCCAACTTGTTTCAATATTCCTTGATATAACAATAAATGTATTGTTTTATCTTCTAATGGGTACTTCTCTTTCTCCAAGAGCTTTAGGAATTAACCTATCCAATGGAGACAACCTTTCAAATGTCCATTTTGATGATGATACAAGTTTTCTAATGGAATCAGACTAAGACAATTTGGATAACTTCATGATCAAGTTAGACCATTTTTCCAATGCTTCAAGGAGTAAAGTTTATCTCCCCTAGTCTATTATGATTAGGTGGGATGATTACCCTCTAGAATGGTTTAGAAAATATGATCTTACTTATGGAGGACCAAGACACCAGGGAAGATATCTTGGAATCCCATTGGCAATATGCCCTAATGTAAAGGAAATGTGGAATTGGATTAGGTATAAAATTGACACAAAATTATATAAGTGGGAGAAACATTATTTGTCTCTCACCAAGAGGTTTCAAGTTTGTTATAACATCCTATCCTCTTATAACATATATTATACTAGTTCTTGTGTATTAAACCAATATCAGTTTAATCACCTTTATAAATACATCAAAGATTATTTATGGTCTAATGGGAAAAAAGGTAGGAAGAAACATGCAATGAGATGGAAATTATGTTCTATGGGAAAATCTATGGCTAGTTTAGGGTTGAAAGACCTGAGGATTCAGGGGATTAAAATTGTAGCTAACTGGATATTCAAAGTGTTACAAGGGATGGAATCTTGGAAGATTTTACTTAGGAACAATATCAGAAAGGTTGTTCAATATAAATTTACATCATGTATAGGGCTCCACTTTTATGACCTCATTTTTGGTTTCCTCCCAATTAAAGTAGCTAGATCTTAGGTTTTAAAATCTAGCTAGAGGAGGTGAGATTGTGTGAGGCACCTTATGTCTTAGAATCGACTTATCTCTTAAAATAATAAGGTATTTGGGGAAACATCTATCTAGTGGAATCTTTTGCACAAAGGAAAACCTCTTTCCTTGTTGCAAGGATGCTCAGTAAAATACTAAGTAGAAGTGGGGATTAATAAATTGGAGGATATCATCAATGATTATCAAATAGTGGAATGAGAGGAGATTAAGGAGAGGTTTGGATTACCTCAAATAAAATGGATAAATTATTCCATTTTGAATGAAGCATGGAGTTCCCTATCTCTTCTGAAATAATGCATAGGAGAGGATAGTATATTTCTCTCTTTTTACCTGGTTAGACAAAACTCCCCTCTCTTGTGTTAAAGCTAAGAATATTTACTCTTCCCTTGTTGACTCTGAGGATATTATTTTCCATGGTAATAATTGTTTCTTTGAGAGAAATATTCTCCATAGATTACCCTTTGAACATCCTAATGGAGACATTACCCTGTGTTCAATCTATAGAGTACTTGAGACATTAAAACACATTTTTTTGAAGGCATGTTTGCTAAAGACGTGTAGAGATTCTTTTTTCATTTCTATGAATGATAATATCCCTACTTTTGAGATTGTTCTTGGTAATATTTTGGGCCTTATGAATAAATTCTATATTTTTCCTTGTTTTTATTTTGAGATACTTTGGATTCTTTGGAGGTTAAGGAATGACAATATCTTAAATGGAAGGGCTAGAACTCTTACATTGAGTGTCTAAGGAGTCTCTCATTTTCTAACTTCAAGGCGTCTCCCTTTCTTCCAAATGGATCTTTAATTATCTCAAGGGTCAGGAACATTGGAAATTTCTTATTCGAAGCAATATCGAGAGAGTTTTGCCTAAGTCTTCCTAAGTCATGGAAAGGCCTCCAATTTAGTGACATCATTATTGGTAGCTTCCCCATTGTTGAACAAGTTCATATGTGTTTAAATCCATATGGAAGGCCTGGGATATTGTTAGGAAGTTCTTAGCTGACACTAAATTCTACAACAATAATCTTGTGCATGGGGAAAGACCCATATGGTGGAATCTCACCCATGCTTTCAAACCTTTGGCCCTCACCCAAGGATGTTATACCAGGGCCTGGGCTCTAAAAGGTATTTCCTACCTTGTTGATATCTTGGAGGATGATGTCCTCATCTTTTGGGAAGATCTCAGATCTAGATTTGACCTTCCCCCTTCACACAAAAGAATGTATAAACTTATTCAATTTTCTTGTTCTAAATTGGGGCTCCCTAAGTACCTATGATGTGGATTTTCACAACTTCCTCTCCTACAAGTGGTTGTATGGCACCCTTTTACATAAGATCAAAGTGCGCAATATCTAATCTACCCTTACTTTTGATGACTCCATCATTAAGCACCTTAACAAAGTTTGGTACGATGATCTTAGTGTTTCCTAGTGGCATAGGGTCCTTGATAGGTTATGGAAAAGATACATTTCTCCTAAAATTAAGTGCTTTAACCGGTTTCTACTGATTGATAGACTCGCTCTAAGAAAGGATTATACCTCCCCTGATCTTTTCTCTATTTGTAAGATCCCTGAGTCTAGTAGGCATATCTATTTTGATTGTATTATTGCTAAAAAGATCTGGCTTCTTTTGGCTTCTGCATTCCCCATTATATTAACATAATGGAAGTTATTACTAGTTATGTTAAAGGTCTTAAAAATATTCTAACCTCTTTTGGTCTATTCTTTCTGCTAATATTATGTGGTACTTATGGAAAATTAGGAATGAGGACTATTTCCAAAATCAGACAAGGACCCTTGCTGAGTGTTTTTGAAGACTGTCATTTTACAATATTGCTATGAAGTTCTTCATTATCATGGACATTGAAAAGAATAAGCTTCTTATCTTGAAAGATAGATCAACCACCATCTTCATGTATGAAATGAGAGATGGTTACGAGTGGATGAGATGCGGTCAAGACATTGTTTCTTTTGACAAAGATCTTGAGAAGTTTCTCAAAGACATTAAAGAGTCCAAGGAACCCTTATTTGCTGAAGTTGATATGCTGGCCCAACTCAAGGATAGGAGGAACATTGTTTGGATGGAAGGGGTTGTTGGCTGGACCACCTGGGTTGACTATCTAGACCATGCGCATCACTAGGATGTGTATTTACATGTCTTTATTTTGTTCGATATCTTGGATTCATGATGTTTATCCTTTGAATCCTCTTTTTTTGACTCTTGTACATTCTCAATTTTTGTTATGTAATTTTTGACCCTGGTTGAGGCCTTGCCTCCCTGATATTCTCTTTTTTGATACTCTATAAATCTCAATTTTGAATATAAAATAAAAAACATTGACATGCAGGTCACTATTACTATGAATCTTTCTAGGAGGAAATTTGAAGACTTACTGCAAGATGGCATAGTAAGGGTACCTATTTAAATGTAAGGTGTCCCATGGAAATACATGGGTGAGGTCTTTAGAGGAAAGAACACCTTTCGAGGTGGATCTTTAGATCTTCATGGTTGAACTGATGCAATAGAAATAGAAAGTTGATGGTGTGGTAGAGGCATCTGAGGCAATAGTACCATTATCTATTGTTCCACCTATAGTAGCAGTTCTCAATCAAGTTCCTATAGAAAATAGAGTGGATCATCCTTATGTCAAGCATATCGAAGATGGTAAAATGCCTAGATGGATGGAAGGAGGGGCTAGCTAGGTAGCCTAGATGGAGGAGAAATGAGATGATAGAGACCTAGATGGATTTTACTAGAGGAAGTGATCTAATGGTTCTTTTCAGAGTTCAGAAAATTTTTTGCAACTTATACTATTCTATATCTTACTCAATATACTGATGTATATGAATTTTTTTATTAGATATAGAAGAAAATTTGTATAAGATAATTTGGTGAACATTCACATTTCAAGATGAGATAATTTTATTTAATGATGATATAGCATGAAATGATTAGATAGTTTTTGTAATTTATTTACTTTATATCTAATACCAAAAACCATACTTGACTCTAATATTGTCCTATCCTTCAAGGGTCTTCTATTAAATGATATTCACACATGCAAATGATTCCATTAAAGGAATGGAGTTTGGTTGATTGATATTATTTATTATGATTGTATATTTAAGGCACATTAGTATAATCAATGATGATATTATTAAATTTTACATTAATGCTAGTTACAAAAACCACAACAACTGGCTGATCCAACTTTTGAATTTCATGTATTAAAGTTAATAAAATTTTATTTTCTTTAGAAAGGCATACAAATCAATCAAATGGTAGTGGAAAAACTAATTTTAAGTGTGGTAAGAGTAAATGCAATAATAAAGATGTCATCAACTTGTAAAGGAATACAAAAACATACTAATGTTTGAACTATATGATGAAAAAATCTAGCGATTTATCACTAAATGGAATAACACAATTTCTATCAAAAACTACATCTTGGATACCATACAAGATAAAAAGTACATATTTTTAAACTCAAAATCCTTAATTCCATAAAACTTTTAAACTTGTAGAAATCAAAGGAAACTTATTGGAATGAAAAGAAAGTGACACTTCAAAAAAAATTATTGGAATTAATCCATATGATTAAGGGATAACACCATGGATAAGGTAAATGGCTAAAGAAAAATGATAAAAAAATATATAACATTTAACAAAATAAAGTATTAGCATTAGGAAGCTATGGCTAGACCAACAAAAATCAAGAGAATTGCAAATGATTTATGATAATTGTGATGCATTTATTCAAATAATTTTAAAGAGAAAAATCTAATTGTATTACAAATACTATGATTGATCAATGGGATTTTCTTGCATAGATCACTACATATAAGAGAGTAGACTGTTGTTTAGGAAAAATTCTTCATTGACTAGTGCAAGCAGACACTTTTTTTAATACACATGTAGTGACCACTTGCACCATGCATTAATTACATCAGACTAAAAAATTGATTAAAGAATCAATAGAACACAACAAAAGAAGGGATACTAGAACAAATAAGAAGATAGCAACCATTGGTGACATAATAAGGTTGAAATGCCTTCAATCATCTTCTAAGAAGATGACAAAGGGAGAAGGAAAAAAGACACTTCGTAAAGAAGAAAGTGATAAATCAAGTACAAAAAATTAATTTTTTGCATTGATATTAATGTAGAATCTCAAATAATTCTATACAACATATTAGGCATTGAACTACAAATGGGTAAGTTGGTAAAGAAAATTAGCGCCATCAAGATCACTCCAGGAGGATTTAAAATTTTTCCTTTTTGAATTTGAGAAACATTCTTTGTTTGATCAAAATCAATTTGCTAAGAACTAAGGTCTAAGCGATAAACTATTTTAAAAAATTTGTAGAAGGCTCACACCCAATCTCAACCTGTATGACTATTTTGGGAAAATGCTCACAGTAAGAAAGGAAACTAGGAAATAAAGAGGGCTCTTTCAGATCCAAAGGTCTTCACCAATTATACAACAACCACACACCATGCTTTTTATAATTTCTATCACAGAGAATCCAATGTTGATGTATTTTTATGACAATATGTCATGGAGGCACAATGACATGTGACGGGCCCACACCTTTCATTATAGTATTTATTTGACTTTACCTTACTCATGGGTATAATGATGATTAAGGGTATGTAGCTCATTGTGGACGCCAAAAGAAGTTACATTATGATTGAGGCATGATTTAACAAAGCTATTCATTATGTTTTTTTTTTATCATTTGACTTTGGTTGTTCGACGTTCATGGAAGAAACCCTCATTGCATTCTTGGCACTACAGGAAGAAATGATTGTGGGTATTGTTGTCTTATCTGTCTCACCAACATTTGTTTGTTTTTCTCCAAACAAAAGGTATGTCTTCCCAGTGATATGGAATTTAATAGTTGTTGAAACCATTCATTTGTGGTTGAACTATTTTCTTAAGAGAAAAGGAAATTGTTGTTTGAAAGGAAGATTATTTATTTGATTCAGTTTGAAATGGGTTAAGCAGATATGGTTATTCATTTTGTATTCATGAAGAAACAATTTTTGATTTTTTTTTCAACCGAAACATGGGTATGCAGAGTATTTGGTTTGTAATATTTGAGTTTCTTTTTGGTTACCATCGGTTCAATTTTTTTCAAAAAAACCATTTATGGTTACCGCCAATATTTTCAGTAACATTACTAGACGTACTAGAACTAGTGAAATTCATTTGTACAATGCTTTATAAATTAGATGTGGGTGTGTGTGTAGCTATGCAATTGCATTGTAGACACACATATGCATATCTAAGTATAAATTAGTGTTTGTGAGATTTGAAAGAAATATTTTAAGGTTGTAGTTTATGTAAAGTGTATGATAGGTTCATACTTTTATATAGGTGTAATTTGAATATTATCTTTAGAACATTGTGAAAGCAGGGTTGTAGCCCTGGCAGTTGTAGCTAAAAAGGATATTGTAAGGATATTGAAGTTTAGTGAAGATTTGGAGTGGTTTTTTCATCCTATGATGAAATCATTTTGATTTCAGAGGGTTTTCCCACTCGGCACAAAATTTTAGTTTGTTGTCTTATTTAATGATTAAGTTGTTGTTATTTTAAGACTTTTCTACTCTCTTGATCATTTAAATTGGTTTTGCAATATAAATCAGATTTGTAATCTATTCAAGAATTAAAGTTATCTAATTTTCTCCAGTCTTATTCAACCCCCCTCTCAAACCTTTGTTACTTTCAGACCTTTGTTACTTCCAGAAAGTGGTATCAGAGTGAGGATTCCCTTGTATTTTGTCTTTTTGAATTATCTTGGGTGTTTGGGAAGTATACATGGCACAAGAAGAAGGTGCTTCGCTTACACGAGCTCCTCTTTTTGGTGGAATAGATTATACTTTTTGGAAAGTTGTGATGGAAGCTTTTATAAACTCTCTTGATGTTCATATGTGGGAGGTTGTGACAAAAAAATATGTAGTTCCTAAAACTGTTCCAAAAGATGTTGATGATAAAGTTGTCTATGAACTTGATAGAAGGGAAACATTTGCTATTTTATGTTGTCTTACAAAAGATGTATTTGTTAAAGTAATGTATTGTCAATCTGCAAATGATATTTGGGAAAAGTTAGAGACCATCTATCAGGGTGATGAGAAAGTTAAGGAATCCAAGTTGTTAACTTTAAAATATCAGTTTGATGATTTAAAGATAAATGAGGATGAAAATATAGCAGCCTATTTTCAAAGGGTAGATGAAATTGTTAAATGGTTACGAGAAAGTATTGATGAATATTATGTTGTTTCTAAAGTTATAAGAAGTATCCTACCTAAATTTGACACAAAATTTTCTTCCTTTGAAGAAAAGAATTTGTTTTCGAAAATTACTTTACATTAGATACAAGCTATTTTAACTACTTATGAAATGAGAATTAGTAGTAGCACTTCCTCTACTTCAAAAGAAACAACTTTTAAGACTGAAAGGCAAGATGAAAGTGATTATGATATCACTGATGCTCTTGAAGCATTACTTGCATGAAGATTAAAAAGGTACCATGGAGAACCTAAATGTTTTAACTGTGGGAAAAGAGGACATTTTGCTACAAAATGTCCTAATGATGATCAATATGAAGATAATGAAAAATTAGAAAAATTTTCTAACAAGAAAACTTGGAATCAAAATAGAAGGTTCAAAAACTTTAACAAAAAGATTCTTTTGACCAAAGAAGACTCTAATGAAGATTCAAACAATTCAGGAGATGAGGGAGAAACATTTTTTTATGGCTGAGATAATAAAACCCATAGTGGTTCAGGTAGAATCATCATCTGATTCAGATGAAGATGTAAATCTTGAAGAAGAACTACTTTGTTCTCTTCAAGAAATAAAGAAATTAATTTCTACAGTTTATGAGAAAAATGAACTAAACTTTCAGGATGATCTTAATGCATCTAATCATTTGATCAAAAAGAAAATATTAGTAATAGAAGAAAAAGATCAGAAAATTATAGTTTTGCAAAAACATGTTGACTCAAAATGCAATGTTTTAGAATATGAAGAATCTTCAAAATAGGGATCAATGTATTCTTTCAAAGGTTATTGTTATAGCTATAATCTATTTGTTCACAAGTCAAATGAATGTAAATAAATCAATTATGGATCTATACATAAAAGGACTATCAGATGTTATTGTTGTTTCTTTTATGGTAATTTTTCTAGTCAACGTAGGTTGAATCCTAGGCCTAAACAGATTTGGAAACCCAAGTGTGTTAATACTTACAAATCTCTAGTTTTAGAGACTTCTCTTTTTGCAAATAAATCTTCTACATGGGTTCTTGATAGTGGTTGTTCCCACCACATGTCTGGGAGAAAAAGTAAATTCATTCAATTGGAAGATTTTGATGGAGGTTTTTCCAGGTATGGAGACAACTCAAGTCCATACATTACAGGTAGGGGCACAATCTGTTTAAGTAAAGACACTCCTATACATGATGTATATTATGTTGAAGGTCTAAAACATAATCTTCTGAGTGTCAGTCAAATTTGTGATAGCGGTTACTCTTTTTGTTTCAATGCTCAGGGTTTCTCTATTAGAAACTCTAGAGGATGTATTATAGCAAGTGGGTTAAGAACAGGTGGAAATGTATATAATTTGATTGATTCAACTGTTCAAGAAACATCCTTAATTAATACTTGTTTCATGAATCGGATTGAGGAAAATTGGTTATGGCACAAACATCTAGGGCATATAAATTTGGACAATCTTGTAAGAATAAGAAAGAATAAGAAGGTATGGGGTATGCCTCTAATTAGTAAGCGAGTAAATATTTGTGAGGAATGTGTTAAAGGAAAACAAACCAAGTCATCTTTCAAAACAAAATAATATCTATCTACTAGACCGCTTGAACTTGTTCATACGGATTTGTCTGGACCAACTAAGAATCAGCCCTTAAATGATGAAAAATATTTTATGTTGTTTGTAGATGATTATTCTAGAATGGTATGGGTCACATTTCTAAAACAAAAATTTGAGGATTTTGAACATTTTAAAATTTTTAGAAAAATGGTAGAAAGAGAAACTGATTTGAAATTAAAGTGTCTAAGATCATATCATGGAGGCGAATTTACATCCTAGGAATTCATTGAATATTGTAAAAAATATGGCATAAAAAGACAATATTCGACAGCTTGTACATGAAAACAAAATGGTGTTGTGGAAAGGAAAAATAGAATAGTCAAGAAAATGGCTAGAACCATGTTAAATGATGCCAAACTTCTAGATAAATTATGGAAAGAGGTTGTTCATATAGCCACCTACATTCTTAAAAGAGCTCAAATAAGAGTTATAACGTCCTATACTTCCTATGAGTTATGGCATGGCAAAACAGAAAATGTAAAGAAAATCAAAGTCTTTAGCTACAAATGTTTTATTAGGAAAGATGATAACAGTTTAGAAAACTTTGGTTCTAAATCAGATGAGGGTATTTTTCTTGGGTACTCTATGCATAGTAAAGCTTTCAAGTGTTATAGAAAAAGTATAAATAAAATTGTGGAGGATATAAATGTTGTTTTTTATGAAAATACTATGCTTTATAAACATCATGGAATAGTTGATGAAGATGAACATGTTACACATTTTCAGTCAAGTTTTGATAATCTGAAATCAAGTGATGTAGAAACTGATTTATAAATACTAGTCTATGTTAAACAAGAAATATGTTCAAGTCCTCAAATAGATCAGAAAACACCTTCTCGAATTATTGCTAAAAGGCATCTTGGATCTCTAGTCATAGGAGATAAAGATGCTGGAATTTTAACTAGAAGAAAAGATAAAACTGATGAACATGCAAATATTACTAAACACTTTTTTCTATTATCATATTTTGAACCCAAAATAGTATTTGAAGCACTTAAGGATTCCAGTTGGTTAAATGCTATGCAGGATGAAATAAATCAGATCGAGAAAAATAAAATGTGGGAACTTGTTCCACGACATGATGACAAAAATGTCATAGATGGGAAATGGATCTTTCATAACAAACTTGATGAGAATGATAAAGTGGTCAGGAATAAAGGCAAATTTGTATGTGAAGGATATGCTCAGCAAGAGGGAATAGATTTTGGTGAAACATTTTCTCCTGTTGCAAGAATGGAATCTATTAGGATCTTTTTAGCCTATGCAAGTTATAATAAATTCACTATTTATCAGAAGGATGTAAAAATAGCTTTCTTAAATTGATATCTTGAAGAAGAAGTATATATGGAACAACTAAATGGCTTTGTATCCATATAATCAATTGATTATGTTTATAGGATGAAAAAGGCACTGTATAGTTTAAAACAAGCCCCCAAGGCTTGTTATTCTAAGCTGGACAAACATCTTCTTACAAATGGTTTTTCTCATGGTAGTGTGGATAGTACTCTCTACACTAAAATGGTAAATGGTGAAATACTTGCAGTTGAAATATATGTAGATGATATTATCTTTGGATCTACAAATGATAACCTATCCAAGTAGTTTTCTGAGATTATGGAATCTAAATTTGAAATATCTTTATTAGGTGAACTAAAATTCTTTCTAGGCTTGCAAATATCTCAACTTTCAAATGGATTATTTATTTCACAAATAAAATATGCAAAATAAATGCTAAAAAAGTTTAATATGGATAATTGTAAACTAGTTGACACTCCC
Source organism: Chamaecyparis obtusa (assembly GCA_027943335.1). Classification (NCBI taxonomy): domain Eukaryota; kingdom Viridiplantae; phylum Streptophyta; class Pinopsida; order Cupressales; family Cupressaceae; genus Chamaecyparis; species Chamaecyparis obtusa. The sequence goes on from BSBK01011641.1 coordinate 143,936, forward strand.
ATGGAGACTAGCTATAAGTTGGTTAAGAATGATGATTCACCTGATGTTAGTCAAATAGAATATTGGTCTGTGATTGGTAATTTTCTCTATATAAATGCTTCCCGACGTGCAGACTATTTGTATGGTGTCTAGATATCAATCTACCCCAAAACAATCTCATTTCATTGCAGTAAAAAGGATCTTTAAATATATCAAAGGTACTCTTGATTTTGGTCTTTGGCATTTGCATAGTTGTGATTTTACTTTGGTTGGTTATATAGATGCGGATTGGAGAGGTTGTTCAAATGATAAAAAGAGTACAAGTGGTGTTTCCTTCTTTCTTGGTGACCATTTGGTTGCCTTGCATAGTAAGAAACATAATTGTATTACATTATCTACTTGTGAGTTAGAGTATGTTTCTGCCACTTTTTGTTGTACTTAATTAATGTGGATGTCTTATCAAGTCATTGATATAGGAATGTCAGTTTCCAAACCTATCTCTATTTTATGTGACAACACTAGTGCTATTCAATTGAGTGAGAATCCTATTCAACATTCCCGAACTAAGCATGTTTCCATTAAACTTCTCTTTCTTCATGATAAGGTTCTTGAGAATTAATTTAGGAGGGTTTATGTCCCCACTGAAGCTCAAGTGGCCAATATCTTTACCAAAGCCTTGTCTAAGGATTCTTTTCAAAAAAAATGTTCTCGATTGGGGGTCTTCTCTCAATCTCTTGTGTTCTAATTCTACCACCCAGGGGGAGCTGTTGTGTAGGTCTCTTCTCCTACATTTAGCTTATTATCTAGCAGGGTTTATCCTTGATGCCACAAAAATAGGGGGAGAATTCTTTATTCAAATTAGATTTATGTTTTGTTGATTGGTTCAGTTGGTTCAGATTAGATTTGTGTTTAGTTGATTGGATCAAATTTGTGTTTAGTTGATTGGTTTAGTTGGTTCAAATCAGATGTGTGTTTAGTTGATTGGTTCAGTTGGTTCAGATTAGATTTGTTTTTTTTTAGTGGTTTTGTTGCAGATTTGTCATTTTCAAATGATGCATGGTTTAGTTTGGTTAGTTTCTTCTGATGAGCATTTTTTTATTTGAGTTGATTTTGTTACTGACAATTGACTAAATTGGTAATAGGTTTTTTGAACATATTTTAGTGTTGGATCAGGTAAACTTGCATTTTGTCAGAGCAGTAAGCAAGCATTTTATTGACTAGTTTTTTGGTTAAGATCACTTGGCAATTCTTTGGTATTATTCATGAATTCAATTAATGATTGTTTTGATCACTTGATGGATATGTTTTCTTTCCATCAAGGACAAAGGGGGAGTTTGTTGATGCTTTTTTATGACAATATGTCATGGAGGCACAATGACATGTTATAGGCCCACACCTTTCATTATAGTATTTATTTAACTTTACCTTACTCATGGGTATAATGATGATTAAGGTTACATAGCTCATTGTGGATGCCAAAAGAAATTACATTATGATTGAGGTGTGATTTAACAAAGCTATTCATTATGTTTTGTTTTTTCATTTGACTTTGGATGTTCAACGTTCATGGAAGAAACTCTTGTTGCGTTCTTGGCACTGCAGTAAGAAATGATTGTGGGTATTGTTGTCTTATCCGTCTCACCAACATTTGTTTATTTTTCTCCAAATAAAAGGTATGCCTTCCTAGTGATATGACATTTAATAGTTTATGAAACCATTCATTTGTGGTTGAACCATTTTCATAAGAGAAGGAAATTGTTGTTTCAGAGGTAGATTATTTATTTGATTCAGTTTGAAATGGGTTAAGCAAATACGGTTATCTATTTTGTATTCATGAAGATATAGTTTTTGATTTTTTTGTTTAACCCAAACATGGGTATGTAGAGTATTTGGTTTGAAATATTTGAGTTTCTTTCTAGTTACCATCGGTTCATATTTTTTTGAAAAAACCATTTATGGTTACCACTAGTTTTTCCACTTACATTACTAGACATATTGAAACTAGTGAAATGCATTTGTACACTCCTTTATAAATTATATGTGGGTGTGTGTGTAGCTAAGAAATTGCATTGTAGACACGCATATGCATATCTAAGTATAAATTAGTGTTTGTGAGATTTGAAAGAAATATTTTAAGGTTGCAGTCTATGTAAAGTGTATGATAGGTTCATACTTTTATATAGGTGTAATTTGAATATTATCTTTAGAACATTGTAAAAGTAGGGTTGTAGCCCTGGCAGTTGTAGCTGTAAAAGATATTGTAAGGATATTGAAGTTTAGTGAATATTTGGAGTGGTTTTTTCATCCTATGACAAAATCATTTTGATTTCAGAGGGTTTTTCCACTCGGCACAAAATTTCGGTGTGTTGTCTCATTTCATGATTACGTTGTTGTTATTTTAATACTTTTTTTCTCTCTTGCTCATTTAAATTGGTTCTGTAGTATAAATCAGATTTGTAATCTACTCTAGAATTAAAGTTATTTAATTTTCTCCAGTCTGATTCACCCCCCCCCTGCCCCCAGACCTTTGTTACTTCCAACAACCAATACATCAAATTAGAATAAAGCACAAATAGATCTAGAAGGAAATCTAGACCACCATCAAATATTTTAAATACAAGAGTGATGTTGTAGGCTAAACTAGAGGCATAGGAAATATTTACAATATAACCAAATAGTGCTCCACTAATTCAATGCATCTATGATTAGATGGGATAAATCCAATCAATAACCATTACTCTGGAAGTCCATTTAAGAGCTCACTATGTGTATCATGTGAGTTTCTAGTTACCTGTGACCCAAATTATAAATTTGAAACATTCATGGGAAATGGCTTGTTGGTGAAAGCATGTTAGTACATTGTGGATGAATAGACAAACAATCCTCATGAGGAACGTGTGATATAATATCTAGGATATGCTAAGAAACTATCTAGCATTTGCAAAAATAAGAAGTTTATGATCAAATTCTAAATTTATAAATAGGCACCCAAAGGGTTGTGGTGTAATGGTAAAACAAGTGCATTTGATAAAAATGGACTTCAGTTCAAATCACTATCAATAATATGTCCATGACTAGGTATTCTTCCTACCATAAAAAACTATCCTATGATCATAAGTTTCCTTTCTAGCCATAAAAAAAATAGATATCCAATAAGTTTCATTTTTCATAGGTTTTAATCTGACAAATATCTTACAAAACCATGATGCATAGTTGAACAAAATGCAATCAAATAAAAAAAATTGAATTTCCTATAAGGAGTTCCAGATTATAACGACTTTGAGAAAAATGGCAAATCACATGCGGTCCAACTAGGAACTTTTTATGTAATAGTGGACAATGCCGTAGTACATATAACTGGTGTGGAAGTACATCAAACTATTATGTTGGAATTAGGAGAGATAGGTACTGAGAGGGGAGGGGTGAATCAGTGCCTTCAAAACTTTTAGTTTCAAACCTTTCTGATCTATAACTGAATACTGTAATAACCGATCAAAATAACTTGACTCTAATTGCATAAATCAATCATCTAGTTAACTTAAGAAAGTAAAAAACATGAAATAAATATGACAATCACATAACACAAGTATTTTGGTAATACAGAAACCCTTGTTAGAAGGTAAAAACTACAGTGGGGATGACACCCGCAAATTCTTCACTACTACAGATAGAAAAGCTTTGCCTGTTAAGGCTACAAGTTTTGATCACTTCTGGTGGTCTTACCCCATTTGGAGTAACATATTAGATCAGCTAGATCTACCTAGTTATAGGATTTAACAACACTAAATGAAGTGTGTACTCGGTTAAGAGATTTATACAAAGGCTTTTAAGTCTACTTGGTTAAGAGATTTCACCAAAAACTCTATCACAATTGTCAGAAAGTAATAGGTAATTATCTGCTAGTTGACAACTCAATTGTTTGAAATAGATCTATAATTGCTTATCAAATATCACCTTATCTGTGATGGTTCTCTACTCTGTTCTACTTGGTAGGCTTGTCTGATTCTGCTCAATCTGATATCCTCTATACTTTGTTTTGCTCGGTAAACTGATTGTCTTGAAGATAGGCAAACTCTTCAAGTGCTCCTTGGTTCATATATATCAGCTCAAAAACCTCATAAAATGGTGTGAACGTATACAATATATAGTGTTCTATTTTGCCGCTTAAGAAAAAAATAGGTTACAAAAATAATCATAACCCTAAGATCTACGGTGCAAAATAACCTAGATCAACTATTACAATAAGATAAACATTATATTTAATGAGTATCTATTTACAATAAATTCTCCTCGATCTTGGTAAACCATTTTACGATCTGTTATAACTATTTGCATAGAATAATGTGCCATTCCTGATTACTATGCCATTTTCTATGACCATCGGTAAATACTATATAAACTACTTGGTATTTACTGTGATGCTTAGTTTAACTGACCGTCGGTGTCGGTGTCACTAGTGCTCGGTTAACTCTGTAATGCTCAGTGTAAAGGCTTTACCGACTGCTCTGTCTTACTTCTAGTTATCGACTCTCTCAATATAAGTAATCGACCGCCCTGTTTACTATCCTTTGATACTAATGACAACCTTAAATGCTCAATAGAGATTAACAATCTCCCCATTTGGCATTAGTATCAAAACTTCAAAATGTATATAGACAAAATGTTTCTATATATTCCTTATGTCTCCGCCATATACATATCCACAACAAAAACCTTCTAAGTACAAAAGTACTCCCCCTCGGTCCATGCTCCCGGTAGTATGTAATATACATATCAAAATATACTATTTGGCATATATGTGTTTTCCCCCTTTTTGATAATAATGCCAAATGCAAAAAAATATATAATGTATACTTACATCTTATCAAAAATGTGTGGATGGGTTTTCTTCACAAACTCCAAGAGGTTGTCCCATTCCTCTTTCAAGTTGGTAAGAGAAATATGCTCAAGACCGACTTGCGCATGCATGTCAAAGATATTTTCCAACGCTGAAATCTCTGGTGTGGCCACAAGTTGTTCAACTTTGACAATGTGTGTCTCAAAAATCTTTAGGTAAGGAGTGAGTTCTTTCTGCAACTCTGTAACCTGATCGGTGATGTGCACTTCTTGTTTCCTTAAGTCTGCTATCAGCCACCAAAGTTCTTGAACTCAGTGAATATGCTATAAGAAAGCAGTTGGCTCAACGATAGTTGCTTGTATACTTAACTTGATCTCGGCTTCTAAACCTTTTATCTTTTCACTAACTTCTACAGTGAAGGTGTCTGAAGTACAAAGCTTGATTAGCAGTTGACAGATTATGTGGCTGATGGATTTTACCTTGGTAATGACCTTAGATAATTTGACTTTATTTAGGGCCACCTCTACGCTAATTATTGCTGCCAATTTGTTTTGAATCTTGGATTATGCTCATTCTTTAATTATTTTGTCGACATCTATATTAGGGGCATTGATTTTGTCAGTGAGGGTGGCAAGTTGATCTATGATGGGAGTATTCACATCGATATTTGTGTCTGGTATTATCTATTGTAGAATATCTCATACATCATTTAACACTTCTTTACATTTTTTTTCTTGCCTTAACTTCTCTTGTGCTACTTTCCTTGAGCATAATTCCCCATATTTACTTAGTTCCTCGGGGCTTAGGGTTCTCAGGTCACATTTTGGTATAATGATAACTTCATCAATGGTGACCGGTCCTTTGGCTTTCTTCTTCTTTTTCTTCTCAGCAAGAGGTGTCTTTTTCTCACTTATGACAATAGCTTTTTCTTCACTCCTCGGAGTGTCCTTCCTAGTTGACACTGTATCATCCTTCTTCTGCTCCTTAGTAGATTGTGTGGGAGTCTCGGTTGTAGTGTCAGGTGGGTTCACCTCGGTTGACTTGGTTTCTTCTGGTTCCTTTGGTTTTATAGATTGTGCCTCTAGTTTGTTAGGATCATTTGTATCTGCAGGTTGCTCGGGTGCTTGAAGCTTAGTAGTATCTTTATGTGGCTCAGGATGAGAGACATCGGGTTGTACTTGTGAAATTATTTCAGCTACCTCTACAAGTATAGGTAGTTCACTCAGTAGTGATGTGAGCACACTAGCAGTGTCGAATGCTTCATCTTTGTATTGTATAATGGTCACATCTTCGTCATCCACATCATCAGGATCACCATTAGTGATGTCCTCAATGAGTGCATCATCATCGGTTTTCTTTTGTAAGTGGATCTTAACTTGATCCGGTGCATCCTATGAGATTTTGATTTCTTCCTTTTGCTTTGTGATATCAATTACCTTGGTAACTAATATACTGGTGTCTTTTATTTTCTTACCTTTATTAGCATCAATGAAAATACCTTTATCTTTTGAACTGTGTCTCTTCTTAGACAATTTCAGGAATGATTCTTGTTCAGCTTTCTCTTCTGCTTTCAAAATTGATGTCCACAGTGAGTCACATATGACATCCATATCATCCACATTCTCATCCATGATCTGCAATGCTATGTTCTTGACTAGAAATCTACCCTGATATTTTTCCATGTATTCACTGACCACAGCATAGCTAAAGTGTGAGGTTGCACGGCCTAGAGACCATTCTCTTTTCCTTTTCTCTATTTCTAGTGCAATAGCCCATCTTTCACTTATTTTTTCATCAAGTTCTTTTGGCAATTGACATGAAAATTCCATCAGTACTCTCTTGAATTTTATCATCATTTGGATGATAGCATGTTCGATCTTTGATTTTTCCTCAATTGACATTGTGCCAAATTTGCCTGTGCCTAGATCTGTAAGATTTCCATTCTCAATTATGTCTTCAATAATTTCTTCTATAGTACTTTCCCTGTTATGAACTAGCTTGAATTGATCAGGGTCATTTTTAGTGTCAGTCTCCTCTTTATCTTCTTTACTCTTTATGTATTTCCTCTTTTTCTTCGGTGGCTCTACTACCTTCTTGTTCTTTCTCTTTATGTATTTCTTTGTCGGTGTAGCTGCTCTTCTTTTTGCTACTTTTACTACTTCCTCTTTCTTAGTAGATTGTGCTGCAGTTGATGAACATGTCCTCATTCCTTTAGGTTTTGTTAGTTGTATATCTTGTTCATCAGTTGTCAGTAGCTGAATTTCCTCTTCATCATTTGTGGGAGGAACTGGTGTGTTATCCTTTTCTTTATCTGACTCGGTCTCCTCGCTGTCATAGGGTTTGTCAGCCAACTGTAACTGACCTTTAGTTGTATCATCAACCAGTGACTCCTTAGGTGAATTAGATGCAGTACCATATTTTGTTGAGAGATCTTTTCTCATTTTCTTTTCCCTTCTAGACATTTTACTGATCTCTATATCCATTGAGATTCTAGACTTAGCTTCCTCATATACTCCAAACCTACTAGCAGTGATGTCTATTGGTAATGCCAGCAATGCATTGATAGATTTCAAAGCAAAATAATGATTCATTTCATAACCCATCGGTGCTAGCCGTTTTGTTCTTGGTTCTATTGCCTTTATCATTGAGTGGTCTGTGCTTACCACGAAGCATATATCATCTTCAAATTTACTTACTAATTCCTTTGGAATTCTACTTCTTTGTTGCATTTTTGTTTGAAATTCCTTGAAATATACATTCAATTCCTTCTTCAGATTGTCTCCTAGACTTTTCATCATTTCACCGATTTGAGCAGTTATTGGTTTATCCGATTGCTAGTTTACTTTTCCGATACCTGGTACATATTTTTGTAGATAGAGAAATGTATAGACAAGAAGTGATCTGTACTTACATGTATTGGACTTATTTTCTTTTATTGTCTTCATGTTGTCATGTAGTTGGTGTAGTAGTAGCTCAACAAGATCAACCTGGTGATCTTTCTTCACAATTTTGTAAGCCATGTCCACGGCATTATAGGGTACACTATTTCATCTGCTTGATTGGAATATTTTGTACCCGATGAGATGAGCTGCAAATTTTACCGTTGGATCTTTGATAGTTGATATTTTTAGTTCCCTACCATCCCATTGAGCTCCAGTGTTCTTTTCTACATCAAGATGAGATGAGCTTCAAAAAGCTTTGGCCTTGCCGGTTGTAGGGTACCCAGTAACCCTACTGATAATCTTCTTGGTGACCTCAACAGGTTTATCTAACCAAAATTTGCCATCATGAAATCTTCTTAGAATGATTCTGATCCACTCATTGTGAAATGATTGTGGGAAGCATGTGAAACTCTGTAACCTTGATTCTTCAATCTTCTTGTATTCAGATTTGATCTTTCCATCTAGTCTACAGATTTACTAATAAGCTACAATGGTCTCAAAATCACATACTTCACTGATCTTGCAGTGAATGTAGGCCCTAACATCTTTTGTTAACAAAACCTTATCTGGGATACTAGAGAGTGCCCCCATATCATCTTTTTGTGCTGTGACCTTGGGATGAGGTTTGAATTTATCCTTGGAAAAGTGTGCCCTAACAATCAATTACACTTCCTCCTTGATGTTCTGCGATTTTCTTACAGTTGAAGTCAATGCCATAAATTGTTTCTAGGGTTTTGGAAAGCAAATAATTAACCAGTGCTCGGTAGGTAGATGAACTTACTCATTATCATTGAAGAATTGTCATCGATTCAATCTACAGTAGCTTTGAATCTATTCTGAAAAACTTTAGCTCGAACTCTTCTCTGTAAAATCTCCTTTCTTTGAAATTGCAATGTAACAATGAACTCTATTTCCACATATTTATAGGCTTTTTGATATTCCCACTCAAACTTTGATGCATTAAATGCGTGACCTAACTTTTGGTATGAAACGGCTGTCAGCTCGGTAATGTCTACAATATCTTTTTCTTGGTTAACATAGAGTTTCTTCATCATTTTGTACTATTGTCCGTTAACCTTGTATAGTGATTACCAACAGGTAAACAACTCACATTTCTTCTTTTACCGACTAGATAACATTTGCAAACTTATAACACATAAACCATAGTGCATCTTCATTCATCCAGATCTGGTATTTTGTACATCATATATAAGAAACTATATGAAAAATGTGATCATTTGAAATGTCAGTTCCATACATACCTTTGTCAACTTAAGTGGGGGTACCAATGTCACCCAATCCAATGGATGAGGTTTCACTGACAGTGTTACTTGACTCAGCATTCTCAGTAGATGCCTTCTTCCACATTGTGTTCCTTAACTTCATAATATCTACAATATTATATCCACTCTCAAATATATGGTTTTCATCTGGTGCTTGGTCTCTGCAGTTCTTGCCTACATGACCGATCTTGTGATAGTGAATACATGCCATTCCTGGATTTGTCCAGTTTCTTGATTGTCCAATCTGACTCTTTTTGTAACAATTTGTTGCAATATGTCCATACCGACCACATGTAGTACAATTAGTCCATGTATTATAATCCCAAACATATGAGTTACCTTGTATCTTCGGTTGATATGGCTTTCATTGTAGTTTCTCTTTAGGTGTCCAGACTTGTTTCATTTTTGCCTTGCAGTCCCTTGCAGTGTGTCCATACTTGTTACTTAGGAATAATACCATAGTAATAACAATATCCATTGAACTTAGGAATGATAGGAGGTTTACCTTGTGCTTTGTTTCTACACACATTAGATGTATGTCCTATTTTTCCACAGTGGTAACATGTCATCACTTTAGGTTTCTAAGTTTGATTGTTGTTGACTTTTTCATCTTGTTGTGATGATTCTCCTTCACCGGTGTAGCCTATACCGGCTTTGCTTCTGAATCTCCTTTGATTAGTCAGGAAATCATCAATCGTTTTAGAGCTATCCTCATCTATCTTCATCATTTCATTGTGTTGCTTTTGTGTCTTTATTTCATTTCTCAATTTTTCATTATCTTATACGAGTATTGCAACATCTTCAAGTCTTCTTGATAATTCTCCATTTACTCAGTTCATTTCTTGATTAACTATCACCATCTGATTTGATACTTGGAAGTGACAATCAGTGAGTCTCTGTATTTCATTTTCTTTTGCCTGAAGTTGTTCAGTCATCAATCTTTGGTCTTCAATAGCTAGATTCCGATCTTGTTTAGCTTGTCTTCCATTGTTCATGATTTCCACCATTCTCACCATTTGAGATTCATGACCGATTTGGAGTGCTTTCACTTGCTCAGATAGATGTTGATTCTTTTTAGATAAATCAGAGATTATACTTTTGGATCTGTCAGAGATGCTTCCAGAGCTTGATCCAATATGATCAAATATTTCATCAATAGGTTCTTCATGATAACTGATTTCATTTAGTTGAATTGCAAGGTTCTTTCTTTCAACCAGTAATTTCTTCAGTTCTTCCGTGGCTTGCTTATATTGTTCCACAAACATCTGCATTTGTATCTTCTGATTCTCAATAGTCTTGTCAAGCTTGTATCTCTCCATGACTTAGATCTTTTCCCTTTAGTGGTTAGACTGTTCAACAAGAGAACTAAGCTCTGATACTAATTGTTGGAATTAGGAGAGATAGGTACTACGAGGGGAGGGGTGAATCAGTGCCTTCAAAACTTTTAGTTTCAAACCTTTCTAATCTATAACTAAATACTATAATAATCGATCAAAATAACTTGACTCTAATTGCATAAATCAATCATCTAGTTAACTTAAGAAAGTAAACAACATGAAATCAATATGACAATCACATAACACAAGTATTTTGGTGACGCAGAAACCCTTGTTAGAAGGTAAAAACTGTGGTGGGGATGACACCCACAAATTCTTCACTACTGCAGATAGAAAAGGTTTGCCTATTAAGGCTACCAGTTTTGATCACTTTTGGTGATCTTACCCTATTAGGAGTAACATATTAGATCAGCTAGATCTACCTAGTTATAGGATTTAACAATACTAAATGAAGTGTGTACTTGGTTAAGAGATTTATACAAAGACTGTTAAGTCTACTTGGTTAAGAGATTTCACCAAAAAATCTATCACAATTGTCAAAAAGTAATAGGTAATTATCTGCTAGTTGACAACTCAATTGTCTGAAACAGATCTATAAGTGCTTATCAAATATCCCCTTATCTGTGATGGTTCTTTGCTCTGTTCTACTTGGTAAACTGATTGTCTTGAAGATAGGAAAAATCTTCAAGTGCTCCTTGGTTCATATATATCAGTTCAACAACCTCATAAAATGGTTAGAACATATACAATATATAGTGTTCTATTTTGTTGCTTAAGAAAAAATTAGGTTACAAAAATAATCATAACCCTAAGATCTATGGTGAAAAATAACCTAGATCAACTATTACAATAAGATAAACATTATATTTAATGAGTATCTATTTACAATAAATGCTCCTCGATCTTGGTAAACTATTTTACAATCTGTTATAACCATTTGCATAGAATAATGTGCCATTCCTGATTACTATGCCATTTTCTGTGACCATCGGTAAACATTGTATAAACTTCTTGGTATATACTGCGATGCTCGGTTTTTACTAACTGTCTGTTTCAATGTCGCTAGTGCTTGGTTAACTCTATGATGCTTGGTGTAAAGGCTTTACCGACTACTCTATCTTACTTCTAGTTACCGACTATGTCAATATAAGTAACCGACCGACCTGTTTACTATCCTTTGATACTAATGACAACCTTAAATGCTCAATAGAGATTAACATATTATGCATCTGGAAACTTCCTTGCACATTTCTGGCCTAATGCACTTGCACTTAATTAGTCTAGTGCCGAAAATATGCTATAGTCAATGTATATCTAAAAAGAAAAAATTAAGTAGAATTCTTCTTTCAGATGAATTCTCCAATCTTTAGTTGAAATTGCGAATATGATTTACTAAGGAACTTGGAAAAAAAATAAACTATAAACATATTTTTCTATCAAGTCAGATTGAAAGTAATCATATAGGTAGAAAACCAAAATATTTATAGATTGTAATCATCTTATGATTATTTTGAAGTTTATATATTGATATTGATTTCCAGCAATGTTTTTCATAGGAATTTTCAGCTTTAACGATGGACCACATGATCAAATTATATGGCCCCTCTATATTAGTGTTGACTCTATTGAGTATATTAGAATAGTCAACTAGAGGTTTAGGGACATTAGTTGATTCCAACCTAAAATATTAACCTGACATTGACTATTAGAAGTCACTAGGTTGATTATTCATATCCTTTGTCTATATTATACTGTATGAGAAATTTTAAAGTATTACCTTATTGAGCGTTGGGTAGGTAGTGAGTTTCTTAAGAATTCATTAAACAATGAAAAAACATAAAAGAATTCATTAAACAATGAAAAAACATAAAAGAATTCAAGAGAAATGAAAAATTGTTATCTTGATTGTAAAGATATTCGATTCTTTTGATTTCATTATTTTTATCACAATTACTGCGTAGTTGTTTCTTTAGTGATAAGGACTGAAATTTTAATATAATATGTTTTTTTTTACTCTGGTAGAATCAAAATGACCATCACTATCATTAGATTCGTAAGGAATGAGGTTTAGGAGAAAATGTCTTTCTTCTCTATGTATTAGTGTCAAGTCCAATTTCTATTTTTGTGGGGGTAAATATGCTCAATGTTTTGGAGTTTCACAGTCACCACATTGTACTAATAAACTCATGTTAATTTTTTCCCAGTTTCCTATTGAGGTTTTTTTTTCTCAGGTATGATTCCCAAAGGAGGGCCAAAAGAGAGAAAGAAAATAAAATTTTGTAATCTGCAAGAACGCCCAAAAACTCCACCATAATAGGAATCATAGGCAAGATTTTTAGGAGTGAATCACTTTCCATGTCAATAGGATACTCTGGAGAAATAACTAGTGAGAGGCCACTGGAAAACTAAAATAGGTGTTCTTAGGCCTCAAGTAACAGGACAAATTACCCACAGATGCATAATCCACCTTGATAAAAGTGGTAAATAAATGGTAGCATGAGCCTCATAATAATGACTAATCTAATAGAGATGAGTTGGAAAAATAGGGAGAATGTTGTGAATTGAAATGTAAATCCACCGAATGGACATGTTCTTTCTGCTGCTCTAGCACTACAGCCTAGTAGACCGACCACACCCCTCAAAGAAGGGGGAAAAACTCAACACTCTACATCCATCCCCCAACATAAATAAGGCGATGAGGGAATAAACTAATAGAAAAAGTTGGGGACATGCTTATGTTTATGACTAGACTATCATTAATTTGGTGACTATGGTGGGAGGGAAGAGAAAAATTAGAATGATTTTAAGGGATGGGGAAGTGTTGCCAAGAAGAAACAAGGGAAGAGAAAAGAAATTAGAAGGTAAAGGGGTTTTGAATAGATTGTGGAGATTCATCAGAGCATAAAAAATAGGGGAATTTAGATGTTGGTTTAACCCTATAAATTTCAATCAATAGAGAAATCATTCTTGTATCTACCTCATTTTTTTTGCAGTTGGGACCGGTTGCAAAAATGCTTTCAACCTGTAGTGCCAATCACTATTAGTGACGAGAACACCCCCTGTCCAGACTCCTAAATGGAATGAATAGTGTCTAATATTTAACAAATTAGACATTCTAAATACACTTCCCTCTATTCATCTACCTTTCACCACTTAGAATATATGTATTTTCCTTTCATCCAAAAAATGCATATCTTTTTCCCTTTACCGCCCTTTGTCGCTATATTTTCTTTTTTCTTAATGTTTCTTTTTAAGACAATTAAAATATTTTTATTTTTCAATATAAAATAATTCAAATATTTTAGATACAATGTTAATTTTGTCTTAAATAAATATCTTAAAATACTACCTTATGTAGTAGTGTCTAGTCCCGAACTCTCAAATCAAAGATCTATTGGCTTGTGGTGACTGATCAGGAAATTTTTTTGGGGGCCGACATATTTTCAATTATTTTTAGGCTGACATGTTGTAACTCATTCTAACCCTAAAGCGGAAAAATATTGTATAATATGGCTTAGGGTTAGGGATTTCATATGTATGTTTTAGTAGCTTCTTGCAATGGTATTGAGCTGTAAGGGATTATGAATTGTAATCAAGTTGTAATCACTAGATAATAATAATACTGGACTCACTATTGGTGGACTTAGCCTAGGGATTGGGTGAACCACGTTAAATATTTTTATCTTGTGTTCTCTTCTATGTGGTTTATTATTTTCTGATATTGATTATATTTGCATGTAACTATTATTTTAGTCTTGTTAATCCTAACAAGTGGTATTAGAGAGATGTTGTTTTTCAACTATCCTCTACAAGAAGATCTCACCGCTAGTGGGATTCTCATGGTTGAGTCAGAGAAATGGTAGACGAGGGTAGGTTGAAGGTTGATAAGTTTAATGGGTATAACTTTCAATTATGGAAAATGCAAATGGAGGACTATCTCTATCTGAAGGATCTATGGCAGCCATTGGAAGGAAAATCCAAGAAACCGGCAAGCATTTCTGATGAGGACTGTGATATTCTTGATAGAAAGGCTCTTAGTAGTATTTGACTATGCCTAGAACAATCAGTAACATTCAATATTACACAAGCAAAGATGACTGAAGATTTGATGAAAACCCTAGCGAAGTTGTATGAAAATCCCTCCACTTCAAATAAGGTATTTCTCATGAAGTGTTTGTTTAATATGAAAATGGTAGAAGGTGGGTCAGTTGTTGATCATTTAAATGAGTTTAATACAATTACCATTCAATTATCTTCTATTAATGTTATTTTTTATGAAGTCAGGGCTCTCTTGATTTTGTCTTCTTTTCTTGAAAGCTAGAATGGCTTGGTAAGGACTGTTAGTAACTCTGTTTCTAGTTCTAATACCCTAAACTTTAATGATGTTATTGGTGTTATTTTGAGTGAGGAAATTCATAGGAAAAGCTCAGGTGGATCCACTTCAAGTAGTGTCTTAAATGCACAAAGAAAAGGTAGAACCAATGAGAGAGGAAATAATTCTGGAAATCATGGGAAATCAAGAGGAAAATCAAAGGGAAAGAGGTTTGAATCCAAAAGACCAAATGATTGTTGGTACTGTGGAAAACCAGGTCATAAGAAGAATATTGCTAGTCTCAGAAGAATAAAGAAGGAGACAAACAAGTGAGGCAAATGTGGTAAGTAATAAACCCGAAGAGGATGGCTTGCTTCTTTCTTTAGAAAGTGTTGATGATTCTTGGGTTTTAGATTCTGGGGCTTCATTTCATGCTACACTCCATAGAGGTTATTTTCTTGATTATGTCCAAGGGGATTTTGGGCTAGTTTATTTGGGCAATAATGAAACCTTTCATATAGTTGGAAAGGGAAAAATTAAGATTAAGTTGCAGAATGGGAATCATTGGCTACTACAAGAGGTAACACATGTTCCAAGGCTGAGTAGGAATTTAATTTTTGTAGAGCAACTGGTTGATGAGGGTTGCGCAGTCTCTTTTAATGATATAAATTGGAAGGTTTCAAAAGGTTCCTTAGTAGTAGAAAAAGGTGTGAAATTAGGCACCTTATATCTTTGTACATGTCATACTATTCCTTCTACTTTAATTGTTTCAGAACAAAATGAATGTTCTTGAGCAGTGGCTATAGTTGAGCAGGAAGAACATCAAACCATTGCTATAGATTCTGATACAACACTTTGGCACAATAGACTCGGGCACATGAGTGAAAAATTATGAAATTACTTCATTCAAAGAAACTTTTACCTAGTCTAAAATGTGTCAATATGGATTTCTATGAGAGTTGTGTGTATGGAAAACAAAAGAGAGTTGGTTTTGTGAAGAGTGGGAAGGAAAAGAAAAATGATAAATTAGAGCTTGTGCATACATATGTATGGGAACCATATCAGCTACCTTCCCTTGGTGGCTCTCTATATTGTGTTACATTTATAGATGATGCAACAGGAAAAGTATGGATTTATTTCCTTAGAAAAAAATCTGATGTATTTCAAACTCTTAAAAAATAGAAATGCTTGGTTGAGAATGAGACTGGTAAAAAGCTAAAATGTCTCAGATCTGATAATGGTGGTGATTATTGTAGCACAAAATTTGAAGATTATTGTTCCTCTAATGGTATTTATAGGCATAAAATTGTACCCAGGACTCCATAAGAAAATGGAGTGGCTAAATGCATGAACAAGACAATAATGGAGTGTGCAAGGAGTATGAGGTTGCATGCTAGGCTGCCCTTAAACATGTGGGAAAATCCTATAAACACTATTGTTTATTTAATCAATAGAGGCCCATCTACTCCTTTGGATTGTGGTATTCTAGAGGGAGCATGGAGTGGTAAGAAGGTGAGTTATTCTTTTCTCAAAGCCTTCGGTTGTGAAGCTTTTGCACATATAGATTCTGAAAATACAACCATGCTGGAAGCTAAGTCAAAGAATTTTTTGGATATGGCATTGATGAATTTGGTTATAGACTTTGGGATTCTGAAAATCATAAAATTGTAAGAAGCAAGAATGTCATATTCAATGAGAAAGTGTTGTACAAAGATCTGTTGCAGTAGCATGAGAAGAAAGAAAATTATTATGTAGTACTAGATGATACTCCAAAATATGATGTTCCAGTAGTTCTTTATGCTCCACAAAAATAGCAATAACAAATACCATAGACCCCAGTGAATGTTAGATGATCAACAAGACTAAGTAGACCTCCAAAAATATTCTCTCCCTCTTTATATTCTATTTTATTAATAGATGCTCATGAACCTGAATGTTATAATGAAGTTGTGCGGGTGGATACAAAGCTTCAGTGGGAGTCTACAATGACAGATGAAATGGACTCTTTTGTAAAAACTAAAACATGGGATTTATGTGAGTTACCTATAGGTAAAAGGGCTTTATAGAATAAATGGGTTTACAGGATAAAAGAAGAGGATGGAGGTAAGAAAATATTTAAAGCCAGGTTAGTTGTAAAAGAATTTGCAAAGAAAAAGGGTATTGATTTTGATGAGATATTTTATCCATTTGTTAAAATGACTTCTATCCGTACTGTTTTAAGTATTGTGGCTACTGAAGATTTGCATTTAGAGCAGCTTAATGTTAAAATAGCGTTTCTTCATGGTGATTTGGATGAAGAAATATATATGGTACAACCACAAGGATTTGAGGTCAAGGGTAAGGAGAATCTAGTGTGCAGATTGCAGAAAAGTTTATATGGTTTGAAGCAAGCACCTCGGCAATGGTATATTAAATTTGACACATTTATGAATGAGCATGGATACACTAAGTGTCATTTTGACCATTATGTTTATTTTAAGATGTTGGATGATGATAGCTACATGATTTTATGCTTATATGTTTATGATATGCTTGTAGCTGGGTCTAACATGAATCACATTAAGGGATTGAAACAATAGTTAGCACAATCATTTTCTATGGAGGATTTGGGGGTACCAAAACAAATCCTTGGTATGAAAATTTTTAGAGATAGGAAAAATAGGAAGTTGTCTTTATCTCAGGCTAATTATATTGAGAAGGTGTTGCAACGTTTCTCTATGGAGAATGCCAAAGCGGTCAGCCCACCTTTTCCTAGTTATTTGAAATTGACTAAGGAGATGTGTCCTAAGACATCAAAAGGAGAGGCTAAAATGTCTAAGGTACCTTATGCTTCAGCTGTAGGGAGCTTAATGTATTCTATGGTATGTACTAGGCTAGATATGGCACATGTAGTGGGAGTCGTTAGCCAATATATGAGTCACCTTGGTATTGAGCATTGGAATGCAATCAAATGGATTCTTAGATATTTGAGAGGTACATCCACTAAGTGTTTATACTTTGGGGGATCTACTACTACTATAAAAGGCTATGTTGACTAGGATTTGGTAGGATATATGGATAGCAGGTGGAGTATTACAGGCTATGTATTTACTGTTGGTGGGACAATAGTGAGTAGGATTTCTCGACTACAAAAGGTGGTTTCTTTATCCACTACAGAGGCAGAGTATGTTTCTACTACAGAGGTAGCCAAGGAGATGATATGGCTTCAATTCTTCATGGAAGAGTTGGGACATCCATAGATGGATAATTTTCTACATACTAATAGCCAAAGTGCCATTCATCTTGTGAAGAATTATACTTTGCACTCAAAGACAAAACACATATAGTTGCAGTACCATTTCATTTAGTCAGTTTTGGATGATGGGAAGTTAAAGATGGAAAAAATACATATAGATGATAATCCAATAGATATTTTTACAAAGGTAGTAACAAGGGAGAAGTTGAACTCATGTTCAGCTTCATTTGGTCTTCTAGACTAGATATAATAAAAAACCAGCTGAGTCTAGGGTGGTTTGATCCAGTGGGAGCCTTATATGGTAGTAGTATTGCTACAAGATCAGTCTCCAAGTGGGAGGTTTCTTAGTGTGGATCCTGATTAGTCACGAACTGGGATATTGTTGGCATGTGGTGGCTGATCAGGAAAGTACTGTACATTTTTCTTCCCACCCTCGCACATATTTTTGGCTATTTTTGGGTTGACATGTTGTAACTCATTCTAACCCTTAAGTGGAAAAATATTGTATAATATGGCTTAGGGTTAGGGATTTTAGTAGCTTCTTGCAGTGGTATTGAGTTGTAAGGGATTACTGATTATAATCAGGTTGTAATCATTGGATAATAATAATATTGGACTCATTGTTGGTGGATGTAGCCCAGGAATTAGGTGAACCACATTAAATCTTTGTGTCTTGTGTTCTCTTATGTGTGGTTTATTATTTTTTGATATTGGTTATATTTGCATGGAACTGTTATTTATGTCTTGTTAATCCTAACAAGATCTTGAATCATTCACAAAAATCATCCATATTGAGCTTCTCACACACATGGTTCATCATATTTTTTCTGACCTTCAAAAGGGTGATAATTCTTAATCATAGTCTTGTGCTCTTTGGATAGCCATCCATAATTGATCTCTTTACCAAGCCCCAAACCTGTATCCAGAATAAACCTTATTGAAACACATGTACTATATATATTTGTTAATATCAACAAAGAAGAATAAGCATGAAAGAAAAAATCCAAAATTCTTCTCAGAAAAAACATCATTTCAAAGAAAGATGGTTACTTTAGATAATAGAAATTCTCCATCAACTAGTGTCACTAGCTTCAAAATAACCAACTAAAATCTATCCATTTGATGTTTTAGGTGAGTATTTTGAGGCCTTATCCTTGAAGTAATAATTATAAAAGAAGGTTCTGAATCTAATAGGCCATGACCTTCTCAATTTTACCTCATTATAGCCATAATAAAATGCAAGGTCAAGACCATTGTTCTTATCACAAGAAATATTAGTACTCATAGGAGATAGCCATTAATGAGATCTCAAATGTTGAAAATCAATAATCATCCCCATACCCATATAATATAAATTTGATTGATTTTTTTTATCGTCACTTGAGTTGTTGCATCATAATATACTAAGTAAGCGGACACTACTTCCTGACTCTTGTCACTGGTTTGCATTTGGTGATCTTTTGCATTGCAATTATTTTCTTTATCAAAAATCTTTCTACACAATGATTCTTATCAAGCATCTCACCCTTGATATGAAGACTCTTTAGAGAATGAATATACCACTTGTGCACTTTATGGATCTCCTTACACTTCTTTTCAAAGTGATCCAAACAATATCTATGCTACTTTATATGAGGATCTATAGTATCATCTTGAAAAAAATTTGTCGTTGGCTTTTAATGCATATGTATGATGTCATTCCATATATAGTAACTATTGGAAACCCAAATTGGGCTCAGCTGAACACAGGCCCCTAGGACTCTGTGCTTGCAGTTGAAACAATATCAAAGGAAGATAAGTCAGTGCCCATATCGGAGACATTCAAAGATGACTCAATTTTTATTGATAATGTAAAAGTCACTTTGGTGGCCACATAAATGGATTTGGATAAGTTTGAAGAAGCCTTTGTAAGCACTCAAGAGGCTGAGAACTTATGTAGTAACACTCCTAATCAACAAGAAATATTGATTGAGGACATAACAAAAGAAGAAGAAAAGATGGAAGAAAAGAAAGAAGAAGAAAAAGAAAAAGAAGCTGAAAAACAAAAGGGATAAGAAGAGGTAAAAGGAAGTGAGAAAAAGGATGAACCATTATTTGAAATGATCAAGGTAAAACAAGAAGTGATGGATAGCACTCCTATCACTCCCTCAGCAGCATTGTTGTCAAGTTTGACACCTAACACAACTAATTTGGATTCATGGGGAGAAGAAGACCTGATCAAGTTCAGCATCTTAGCTATGGAGAAAGCCAAGGATAAAAAGGTAATGAGGAATCCACTCCTTGTAAAATCAGTAAACATCTTAAACAACTTGTTACCAGTAGACAAGAAAGTGTCCAAGGTACACTCCATTGATGATGTGAGTACAATTATTTCACAGTTCAAGAGTAATTTCTCTAGCCTGGAAGAATTTGCATCCCTAGTTGCAAAGGAGAAGTATTTGAAGAAAAGGCTAAGTGAATTGGTTAGCAACTTCTCACTTGACCTCAGTTCACTCAAAGTTGGACAAGCAACTTTGAAGGAATTTGCAGCAAAAGACAGAAAAATTATTGTTGACTATATGGATCAGGACATCAAGAAAAGCTCACTAATGATCATCTCAAGAAGATAACAGAAGAAGAAACAATGATATAAAGTGTAAGGAAATCAGTAGAAGACCCCTCCACTGATGTAAACATGTGCAGAAATGTATATCAAGGGAAGATTGATAAGATTGAGAAGGTAGAAAAGGAGATGTCCAAGATAAGGGCAAGGCAAACACAGCTAAGGAATGCTCTTGCACCCTCATTAGATATACTTAATCAGAATATCAAGGATACTGATGCCACTATGGTGACATATGATCAAGGTCCTAGAAAAGATTTGGTGAAGATGGAGAAGCTATAGTATGCACTATGTGCCCATGTCCAGATTGTTAATTCATTGATCACATTTTGGAAGAAGGAGATCCAAAACTTGTAGATAGCATATCCAGATGTTCTATCATAGTAAGTATTTGTAGATACAATTTTGAATAACCTTTGTCATTAATTTCAAAGGGGGAGTATGTATAGAATATGGGTTATAGATATGTATAAGGAGATATAAGATAAAAGTTTATGTATAAGGGAGATTTAAGACAAAAGTTTTTTGTATTTAGGGACAGTTAGCAACTTGGCCATATTCCTTTGTTGCCATCAATGACAAAGGGGGAGATTGTTGGCAAGTTGGCTATACTAGTGTATATGACTTAGTATAGTTTTTTTCATTATGGCAACAAAGTCATATAGTGTTTTGGAGTCAGTGCACTTGAGGAGAAGATCAAAAATCGGCTAAGTGTTGAAGACTAAACAGTGTACACAGTACCTGAAGTTCAAAGCATTAGTGCACATGAATATGACTAAGTTATGGTATGCACCTTGGAAAATAAGTTTGTTAGAGTATATTCTTTCTTATTCTATGAGTGCATGATCAGATATGCAAGTATGACAAAGTTACAGACAGTTGAAGTTACACAGCCTATGTGTGCCAGAGAAGAACAGAGTAAGCAGCCAACTATTGGCATTTTGATTTGTGGTTATATTATTATGATGTAAAGGCCATGATCCTATTGTAATTATTTTTTTGACATGTAATTTTTTTTTTTGTAAACACAATTCAGCCAATTCAATTGGAAGCATTGTATGTAATCGGTTAAAGGGATGACCTAGTTATTTGTTTTGTATGTGCATATAAATATGAGATGCCCCCATTGTAATTTGTAGGAGAGTGGTTATACAATTGAGATAAGAAGAGTAGAAGTTTTTGAAAAGTTGATAAGATGTATTAGAGCTTTGCAAGACATCAAAGCATGAGCGCATAAAAGGAACTGATCAGACAAGTAGTGTCATAGTGACAGTTCATCCAGCAGATATAGTGTGTATCTAAGATCAAAAGGTTGCAGCCTTCACCACTTGAGTAGTGAGCTCTAGGAAAGTGTGTCCAAACCCTAGTGTAGGAGCACTGAGGGAACACTCCCCACTCTTCACAAATTTTAGACTGATAGGTGAAGTTTTACTAAGCCAACTTGTAAGACCTAGTCACCCTAGGTTTGGTTATAAACCATGCATTTTGACTATGGTCCAAAGGTACATTTAGGGTGTTAATATTCCTAGGTGTCTTTTAAGATGTTCACAATAATGTAAGGCATTAGGCCTATAGGATCATTAAGAGCAAGAATGCAACATTTTGTAAAAGTTGCAAATGTAAAAGAACATTGTCGGAAACTTCCTTGAAAAGTTGCTACCAACCTGTTACACAATCGCCCAATGGTCACAACCTTTGAAAAATAGTTGGATCCATTGAGGAAAGTCTTCATATAGCCCTTACAGGTAGGTGGAAGATGGTGAGGTGTTGAACAGTAAGGAAACTCTATGTAATTTTTGCATTCAATCTATAAAAGATCCCTATTTTCTCTAAATTCTTGATTGAAACATTGTGTGTATAGTTTTGGATGGAAGTACAAAGAAGAGAATTGATTTATCTGATATATTCTATGAACTAGGAGTATGATGTTTTTTATTTGAATTCATTTGTAGATCAGAGTCAAAAGTTAAAAGAATCATTTTATCCAAGTTTTCGGGAAACTCTCTTCGACCAGGGTCTTGGCTGAAGATGCCCTAACTTGTGTTTCCTTCATGGGGTTCCCATGCGAAGTTGGGAAATGGAAGTAGGGGAAATGTAAATTATTTCATCAAAGGCTCAGAGGAAGGGGGATTGTTTGGAGAAATATGTTTGCAGATTCTAGACCAAGCATCTCTATGTGCTTGATTCAGGAAATGAAGAACTGAAGTGACAAAAGTACTTTGGGGGTGGATAAAAGCAATCTAAAGATAGATTGAGGTCTCTTTGGGATTCCCAACACCATTTCAATCGACATTTAAATTAGAAAAACCAACTGGTAAAGTTCTCCTTCCTCAACCGAGTCAATTAGCCCTATCTAGACTAGTAGACCAGGAGTTGTTAAACGTTCTTCTTTGTGTATAGGATCTTAGGATCTGGAGGTTTGTCATAAGTCATAAAAGGGTGTATAAGCCTACTTTTTTTCCATAGAATTATTGTAAGGATTTTGAATTAGAACCCTTGAACCTTATCAGAAGGCTACAAGCCCAGCAAGGTCTAAACTCTTGAACTTGTCACCTAAACCTTGTAGTGTGTGTGGAAGTTACTCTCATAGTAGACATTTTGTTTTTGTATGGAACCTTTCCATCCCCTCACCTAATTTGTAGGTTCCCATCTAAAAGATAATTCTATAAGGTATTTTGTGGTAAGAATTACCAAGCGCTAGGAAATTACTTGGTAAAACTACCGAGCCCACTCAGTTAACATAGGCACCGAGCATCAACCAAGTATCAACCGAGCACCATTAGAACTTGAGGGGGTACAAGCTGGTTAAAGACACTGTATCCTCCAATGAGGATACTGGAAGTGTGTTTGTTATGGGATCTTCTAAAGGTGTAGAGCACTCTCCTTAGCCCACTCTAGCTTCAGAGTAACATCAAAGGTCTCACCATTTATTGAGCTTCCTAAATAGGGGAGAGCTCTGCATCAAGTGGTATTAGAGAACCTAAGATCATTAGGGTAAAGATATACTAGCACCATGGAAGGAGAAGATGATGGAGGATTTTCATCAAGGATGACCAATGTAGAGATAGTAAGATACCTAAAGGAGCAAAGGACATAGTGTGATGATCGAAGAGACACCGAGATGTAGCAGATGACGCAAGAGATGGATAGGCTGAGGGAAGAGCTTTAGAAGACAAGTAGTGGAAAATCTAATAATGTCAAAGTAAGAAGTGATGAAGAACCCCTTGAGTAGGAGGAAGAAGAATGTCCTACAGACTAGAGGCTACTTATGAAGACTCAAAAATCTATGGAGAGGAGAACCATGGATGCCAAGCTTGAGTTGCCTACATACAATGGGAAGATGGACCTAAATGCTACAATGGATTGGGTGGATGCCCTAAACATTTTCTTTTATTGTGAAGACATCCCTAAGAATCAGAGGGTGAAGATAGCTAAGTCAAAGCTCAAAGGCTCTACACTCGCATGGTGGAAGTTCACTCAAGATGATAGGGTGAAGAATGGAAGAATCTAGTCACCACTTGGAAGAAGATGGTGACCCTTCTTAGGGAGACTTATGTCCCTAAATATTATGAAGTCCAACTTCATAAAAGGAGAATGAGTCTAAGACAGAAAGAGATGGACATCTCTAGCTATACCGAAGAATTTTAGAGATTGGTGATGAAACCCAAGCTTGCCAAACTAGATTGTGTAAAGCTTGCTCGGTATATGCAAGGCCTAAGGGTCATAGTTCAATATGAAATCATTTTGACAAGCCCTACCACAATGAATGAATGCCATCAATTGGAATTAAAAGTTAAAGAAAAGTTCAAGAGGAGGAATGAAAGAGGCAGAGGAAACTTTGGAGGAAGAGGATAGAACAATAGACCACAAGGAGAATCTAATAAGGAGAACACCCAAGGAGAAATTAGTTCAAGAGGTGGATATCGAGGTAGAAGAGGAAACAACAGGGGTAGAAATGGAGGAAGAAACAATGGACAAATCAGATGTTATAATTGCAAACAGATAGGGCACTACACCAATAGGTGTCTGGATAGAGACAAGTAGAATAACCAAGGTGAAAGAAGAGCCAACCTAGTACAAGAAGATGATGTTGATAGTGTGAGAGACTATACGGGAGAATATGGAGTAAGCCTCATGATGAAGATGACTTTGATCCAAGAAGTAGTACCGGTGGAACCTCCTCAAAACCATCTGCAAGAGCCATGGAAAGGTATGCAAGTTAGTAATTGATTATGGTTCTACTAAAAATCTTGTATCTAGAGAAATGGTAGATAAATCAACATTGGAATGGATACCCCACCCAAACCCATCCCATGTATCTTGGTTGACAAAAGGGTAGCAGACCCTCATAAATGAATAAGCTTGGCTAGATTTATCTATTAAAGACTATAAGGATAGAGTCCTTTGTGATGTTGTAGATATGGATGTATGTCACCTTTTGTTAGGATGTCCATGGTAGTATGATCTATAGGCTAAACATGATGGAGTCACAAACAAATACCAAATTGTTAAAAGTGGTAAAAAATAAAATCTTCTCCCTCTCACTGATCATCAACAAGAAAAACCAAAAGAACAGTTAGTCATGCTTGTAGGAGAACAAGAGATGATAAGTACTATTCAAGATTCTGAGGTGGGATATGCCCTAGTCCTTAAGCCAAAGCAGAAGACAGTGCACAATGAAGTACTGAAGGAAGTAGATAGTCTAATACAAAAGTACAAAGGAATAGTTTCATGAGACACACTAGATGAACTCCCACCATTGAGGGATATACTCCCCACTCTTCACAACTTTTAGACTGATAGGTGAAGTTTTACTAAGCCAACTTGTAAGACCTAGTCACCCTTGGTGTAGTTATAAACCATGGGTTTTGACTATTGTCCAAAGGCACATTTAGGGTGTTAGGCTTCCTAGGTGTCTTTTAAGATGTTTATAATAATGTAATGCATTAGGCCTATAGGCTCATTAAGAGAAAGAATACAACATTTTGTAAAAGTTGCAAATGTAAAAGAACGTTGTCGGCAACTTCCTTGAAAAGTTGCTACCGACCTATTACACAAATGCCCAATGGTCACAACCTTTGAAAAAAGGTTTTATCCATTGAGAAAAGTCTTCATATAGCCCTTACAGGTGGGTGGAAGATGATGGGGTGTTGAACAATAAGGAAACCCTGTGTAATTTTTGCATTCAATCAATAAAAGATCCCTATTTTCTCTAAATTCTAGATTGAAACATTGTGTGTATAGTTTTGGATGGAAGTACGAAGAAGAGATTTGATTGATCTGATACATGATATGAACTAGGACTCTGATGCATTTGATTTGAATCCATTTGGAGATCAGAGTCAAAAGTTAAAAGAATCAGTTTATCTGGGTTTTCGGGAAACCCTCCTAGACCAGGGTCTTGGCTGAAGATACCCTAACTTGTGTTTCCTTCGTGGGGTTCCCATGCAAAGTTGGGAAATGAAAGTAGGGGAAATGTAAATTAGTTCCTCAAAGGTGTAGAGGAAGGGGGATTGTTTGGAGAAATCTATTTGCAGATTCTAGACCAAGCATCTCTATGTGCTTGGTTCAGGAAATGAAGAACTGAAGTAATAGAAGCACTTCGGGGATGGATAAAAGCAATTTGAAGATAGATTAAGGTCTCTTTGGGATTCCCAACACCATTGTAATCGGTAGTTAACTTAGAAAAATCAACAGGTAAATTTCTCCTTCCTCAACCGAGTCAATTAGCCCTATCCGGACTAGTAGACTAGGAGTTGTTAAGTGTTGTTCTTTGTGTATAGGATGTTAGGATCTAGAGGTTCATTGCAAGTCATAAAAGGGTGTCTAAGCATACATTGTTTCCATAGACTTCTTTTAAGGATTTGGAATTAGAATCCTTGAACCTCACTAGAAGGCTACAAACCCGGCAAGGTCTAAACTCTTGAACTTGTCACCTAAACCCTATAGTGTGTGTGTAAGTTACTCTCATAATAGACATTTTGTTTGTGTATGGAACCTTTCCATCCCCTCACCTAATTTTTAGGTTCCCATCTGAAAGATAAGTCTGTAAGGAATTTTCTGGTAAGCATTACTGAGCATCCAAAAATTACTCAGTAAAACTACCAATCCCACTTAGTTAACATAGGCACCGAGCATCGACTGAGTATCAACAAAGCACCAGTAGAACCCAAGGGGGTACAAGCCAGTTAAAGACACCGTATCCTCCAATGAGGATAGTGGAAGTGTGTTTATTATAGGATCTTCTAAAGGTGTAGAGCACTCTCCTCAGCCCACTCTGGGTTCAAAGTAACACCAAAGGTCTCACCATTTACCGAGCTACCAAAATAGGGGAGATTGTGTCTCACCCCAAACAGGGTTTATTGTAAAAGACTCCTGACAGGGTCCAACCCTTGATGAGGATTATTGTACTTAATACATTGTAAAGAAACTTCTAACAGGGTTAAGGATCTTCTAACAAGGATCATAAAACATTAGTATAGATTATTAGTGGGTGTCAATTCCCACCGGGGTTTTTACCTATTTGGGTTTCCCTGTAACCATATTGGTGTTATGTGTTGATTTCATGTTTCATGTTTATGTGGATGTTCATTTCAATACTTTAGTATTTAAGTTCATTTTAAGATTAAGTAAAAAGATAAAATACAGTGAACACTGATTCACCCCGCCCCCCCTCTCAGTGTTCCCATTCCTAACACCCTATTGAAAAATTCTCATGTTTCCACTAATAAAGGGGATCTCATATGACCTGGAGTGAACTATCTAGACTGGGCCCTAAATTTGCATTTAATTCAATCAACAATATATTTTATCAGCAAAAAAAAAAATCATCGAAAAGAAAGACACGCTTATATTATAAAACATAAAAAAAAAAATTCAAAATAAGATCAATGGAATGCTTGATTTGACAGAGATAATACAACATTACAAACTACAAAATCCCTTGTTACTAGACATATAAGATCTTTGGAAAGCTACACATACTTTGCATAGTTCTTCCTGGTCCCTCGTATATAATATACTCTTGTCACTGCTTACATCTATTCCCAAATTACAAATGTTTTAACGAATTCCTCAAATCCTCAGATACTTAACACTTCTTTGAAAAAAATTATGATCTTCTCCTGAATTTAGATGCAGCATGTTTCCTTGCACTTCAAAAGACAGTTCATGAAAGATGGGTAAATCTAGTATTGATATTCCATCTAAAATGAGGCAATACCATATGCATTATATTGTCCATGCCTTATCCTGAGATCTTAACAAAAAGGAAAAGATTGACTATCATGGACTAGTGCTACAAGATAGATTCTTCTAAGATGATAGTGAAAAAATTTGGCTTCCCCTTAGCCTTTGTCAAATGCCACAATTTACTGTGTATTGCTTAATGAGGCTTGCCAAAATACTAAAGCATGTAGATGTAAGACTTTCCTTCAACCACTATAAGGAATCAAAATTACAAGAACGATAGATACAAATATACCAAGATTTAAAAGAAATTATTAAGCAGGACATGAAACATCTTGCAGGATTATATTATCCTGCACATTCTCAATATCAGAAGCACCAAAACACAATTAAATAAGCAACATCATGATAATGTGAGGATTGAATAAAAAGACCCAACATCATCAGTGGTCAGTAATAGTTTCCCAATCTCCTACTTGATGCTAGTTGTTGTCGTTGTAAATCCCTCTTATCATGCCCTTCCTATAATCCATGATTGAGGGAATACATTTAGATGCATGTTAGTCCTAGTGATCCTAATCTCTAGAATGTCATCATGATGAATATTCATAAGGATCTATACCCACCCCTTTTTTATATCAGTTGCAACTTTATTCTATTATATATAGTACATTGAGATCTTGAAATCCTTGAAAATCCTCATCAATTTCCATTTGTTTCATGTTCATCCTTCCATTATCTGCTACTCCTGGATTATCATTCTCAACACATTACCTCTACCTAGAATCAAACTCAACAACTATCATCATGTAGTAATCCAATGAACTACTATGCCATGGAACTGCATGGTGAAGTTCTCTACATTATTAATTTTAGTGTCATCTTTAGATAAAATAAGGAAAAAAGTTTAAAATTTTTGATAATGACTTTGTAAATCAAATGTGATGATGCAAAGTGTAGGAACTGTACTCACTTAATGACCAAATTTGGGCATATTTAAGGCAAGAACCAAAAATTTCAAGCTATACATATTCTTGCATTTGTTAAAGTCTCGAGATCTGGTCAGAAAATGGACATATATCCATCAGTAACTACATTATTCTCTAAGTTACCTAGTTTTCTGGAAATGCCTCTTGGACCAACAAGAGTTCGAACTGGTACCTGGTCCTGATACAGTTCGACTTCTGGTTTAGGCAGGGTATGAAAATCAGACACCTAGTTCGAACTTGCAGTGCTGATAATCGAATTCACGTAGACCGGTGAGCTTCAGCTCGAACTGACGGTGAACTACATCAAACAGGGACCTGTGGATTTGACTTATGTCATAATTTTTTGCAAGTTTTGAGAGGTCATAATTTGAATCTGTCTATGATGAGGATGAGAAGCTTGCAAGTTGATGCAAGAGGAGAATGATTAGATGGATGCAAGACCAAGTCAACTGTTGGTCATTGTATCTAAGCACAACCATACTGTCCAGAAACAAAGACCTACCATTTTCATTTATGTGATGCAAGATGGACCCACTAGACTAGAAACTAGTATAGCCATGAGTTTAACAACCATCTAAGCTAGTACAGAGAAAGCAAGGCTAAAATTCTTCAATTACTAAAAGAAAACTACATCTATCCCATTATAACTTGGAAATGTAAGGACAACAAAAACTCTGTATCATACAGATATTGAGAGGTCACAATTTGAATCTGTCTATGATGAGGATGAGAAGCTTGCAAGTTGATGCAAGAGGAGAATGATTAGATGGATGCAAGACCGAGTCAACGGTTTTTCATTGTATCTAAGCACAACCATACTGTCCAATAACAAAGACCTGCCATTTTCATTTATGTGATGCAAGATGGACCCACTAGACTGGAAACTAGTATAACCATGAGTTTAACAACCATCTAAGCTAGTACAAAGAAAGAAAGGATAAAATTATTCAATTACTAAAAGAAAACTACATCTATCCCATTATAACCTGGAAATGTAAGGACAACAAAAAGAGAAATTAAGTACAAAAATTGAAATGTCATACCATCATTGTATCAAAGTTTCAAAATTATTAGTGATTACATATTGAAATAATCTTGATAACTTGCAAGATGATATGTTAAAAAAAAAAAAAATCTTAATCAAGGTGCTTAGCTATGATGCTCTCCACTGAGGACCCCCTAAGTACCCAGTACTTGGGTATGTTTAATGTCCCACTATAATGTCCCTGCTTTTGTCAATGTTCTTACTGGGGATGTGTAATATTCCACTGTAATGATGTGTGGTCTTTCTCTATCTGTTTTTCTTTTACGGGCAGTCTCCGCTGTTCGGAAAAATGATCTTGAACAAACCCTTTTGGTATGCTAGGAACACATTTATATTTGTAGAAACAGACACAAGTTTGATTTTGATTTTATATTAATTTTATCTTAATTAATCTGTAAATTTAAACAACTAGAGATGTTGATATTCTTGCCACAGTTTAGTCTTATCAGAATATTTTTCTTCTTGAAATTTACAACATTTTGTTTTGGAGAATTGAGTAGAATGCAAGACAATTCAATTTATTGGATCCAATACAAAGATTCCAATGATTAAAGATAACTTACAAAAGTAAAACATGTGCAAGTGTTCATGTGAATATTCATAGACTGATAATAAGCCAAACTTTTCAAACTGATAGCTTCTTCATGGAGTTTATGGAAACAAAAATAAAGATAAAAGTTGTGCTCCAGTTATTCCACTTATAGCTATAACAGTAGAAACGTTTATTATTGGAAAGCTTCTTTTTGTTATTGGATTAATTCAATTACCTACACTGGACACAAGTATGCTACTTCATGGTAGGATACATAATAAACACTGCCTTTATGAGTTCAATATGGAAAATTTTATATACCGACTTAGATCTTGCGTTAATGACTTTATTGAGACTAATTGGTCTGTAGATGAACCCTGTCCCTCCGCATTTCCACCCTAAAATAAACACCATTTGTGTTGATTTATGATTTATTTAACAATTTCGTGTTAAATATAATGCTTTTTTTAAAGTTGAATGTTTTTAATCGGGTGGTAGATGTCCATAAAGAACTATTTTCCTGTATAATTTCTTTAATGATCCAAATAAGGGCATGAGTTGATGTAGTAAGCGGGATATCCAAATAATTTCTTTAATTTCTTTAATGATCCAAATAAGAACTATTTTTCTTTATAATTTCTTGATTCTGTCCAATGCAACAGTTTGTTACAGGCAGTATTGGGTGTAAGGAATTATATTTCTCTGATTTATTTCTATATGTATTGGGTGGAGGCTTGAATCCATTGTCTTTTGGTTTTTGTCTCATCTAATTTCATTCAATATTAAGGAATATATATACATTTCTGTAATAACTATAAACCCTTAGGCTACGGTAACTAGTCAGCCTTCAACATGTAATATTTGATGTGTTTACATGGATATAAACCCCAAAATTGGTAGAATGATGAGGAATTATGTGTAGGTCATAACTTCCTAAAATTGCAGGATGACATGCATGGTTTGGCATGTGACTTGATCAGAGAAATATGACTATGAAATTGTATCAGTAATAACAATACAGAGGCAAGAAATAAGTAAGAAGGGCTTTGTCCATACAAATGATTGGGAAGGGTTATGAATTTTATGAGAAAGAATATTGGAATTCTAGAATAGGGAAAGCTGGTCCTATATTCTAAGAATTGTGTGACTTAGATCATTCATATAACCACTTCTTACATAATGTTTCCACTTATTTCCACCTCTAAAACTCCCTATAAGGTATAAGAACCAAAAGATGTTATAAATTTATACAATCCCTTACAAACTAGAGATGCAAAAGTGGTCAACAATCATTTGTTTGGGATTGATTGATCAGACTAAAATTAGCAATACACTTCAAAAGTATAATACAAAAGGTAACCGGAGAAGGGGGAATATATGAAGCACATCAATGTGTTACAGCCTACACTTGTTACAATACTATGCATACCAGACCTAGGCAGTATGTGTATTTTTCCTTCTAGAAGGTAATAACCTAGTTATAGCAAATCTTATTTATTTGTGAACTATATCCACATATGCACTCTCTATCATCAATGGCTAGTGAAATGCATGGCCACATGAACATAACACTAACCTATTAAGTATTTAAAATACAATTGTTTACTTACCATTCAAACCAAATAGAGGAATAGTCAATTAAAAAGACATCCAATGATGTAAGTCAAGTTGGTGAGCTTCCAAGATTCTCCTAAGAATATTCCAAATGCCCTAAGATCACTCAAAAGACTCTTCAACAAGGATCAATGCTAAGACTTAACCCACTTGACCAGACCAATCCATGGCCAAAACACTAGCTCTCACCCCACTAGACTCCAAAACTTGAAACACTCAAAACCTCTGAACACAAACTACTTTGTCTTCCCCATTTGATCAATTCATGGATCAATACAAATAGTCTTCCAATGACCCACTCAAAACCCAATCCTTGTGTTCCACCAATACCAAGAATTTAGACACCTTCAATAATCTCCTAAGGTTCTGTTCACCATCCCTTTTCCCTACATTTCATCACCCATTAACCACTCTTAACAAAAACCAAAATAAATTACCTTCGTGTTATCTTCTTTGACATACCCGTACTTAGAGATCTATAACTGTCGAACCATATCACAAATCCTTGATCTCTCTGGTGAGGATGGGCACAACTAGGCTATGAAAAACATATCTAAAATTCAGCCTAATCCAATAGTTGGATTGCGAGATATTGTCCCCACACCAGGACTCAATTTTTTGAGACAGTCATTCATCCAATCTCTGAGACAGTCACAAAACTTCCACACCAGCATGCCCTTTCTTTCCTTATTCAATAGGACACATTGAAGACTCTCTTTTTCACATTACCAACCTAGAATCTTCCTTCCAACCTTTTCCACATGGATGTGCACTTATCATAAACTATGACACACTGTCAAACCCAACTGAGACAATATTCTATAGACCTTTCTCTGATCAAAACACATGCAACGCTTTGTATGATTCCCTGAAAACATGAAAATAATTAAATACATGCCCTCCTCCATTACCTAAAAAAATTAGAGGGTCTGGTTCACATTAAATATGAATTTTCTACATTTTTATTCATTCATTGTTTACCCTAAGCAAGGGTTGGACAGTTTACACAAAATCTTGAATATCTGACTCAAAATAGAATGAAATTAAATGAAACAAAAACCAAAGTGAAGTGGACTCAGTCCCTCATCAAATCCAAAAGAGAAAATATTATTATGCCAATTCTTTCATAATGAGAAATGACTCACATTCAGACTGTATACAGAATAGAATAGAAGAGGGAGAATATGCTGGAAATCAACTTTTATTAATCTTTAACTTCTTACATTGACCACTACTACCATTTTTTAGCATTAAAAACATTTAAAGCCACTCCCTTATTGGGACCGATGGAAACTTCTCCTAACTACCATGTGACTAACCTTTGATCGGTTCAATCCTTAACAAGTGTTGTCAACTTGACAACAAAGTTGTCAACTTAACAACTTATATTATCTATTGCATCAGATACTTTAATACTTCCCTTATTACATTCAAATGGGAAACTAGAGACCTTATAAACATAAATTACTTCTCAAATCCTTAACCTATCCATTTAGCCCTTTAGGCCACATTTGCCTATATTGGCAATATTGCTTCCATAAAGACAATATAACTCAACATGAATGCCAAATAGCTTTAATAGCCCAATTATATTGAGAAATGGCCTTATAAGCCTCATTTGACTTCTTTTCTTCATGATTCCTTAATGTGACCCTAATGGTGTTCCTTTGGCTCTTAGGTGCTCCTACACCATCCAATTTGTGATAAAAGTCCAAAACCTACAATGATGATCTTGGCAGGCTCATTACAAGGTTTAAGAGGTGCATGTTTCATCCAACTATCCAAAAACAAACACTATTTTTACTTAGAAATGTTGCTTATATACCAGTTCATTCAGCTAAGCAGTCATGTCAGGCATATTTCTATGCAATCAAAATCAGCAGACCTTATAGCGGGTATGTTTGAACCTCTCTAAATTAAACATATTTTATAACCTCACAACTTGATGCTAGATTGCATGCCTCTGACAAGGATAAAATAACTTCATAATCATGATAACATAAAGTAGCTTATTCATGTAGCACCTTTGTATGCCCTACAATTTTACTATGCTTTGACATTCTCAGTTCAAATGCAATTGATCACCCCCTTAGTCCCCCAACATATTTAGCTCTCCTAAGTTCATTATAATGACCCCAAACACATCAAAGAATCTATACTCTTAGATATTTGACAAGACCAGATTTATATTAGATTTTATAACTTTTGCAACCTCATTATAAGGAAAAAAAACTAAATAAGTGCATCCTATTTTCAAGAAAATACAATTGGCTGGTGTAAAGCTTGATTCCATGACCTTTGTCAACATTCTCTTTTTCTATACCAAAATGGAGAGCTTTGGAGAAGGGTATAGAAAACCACCAAATCATAATCAAAGGGGGATTTGTGTTAGATATTATAGTTGCAAATGCTCTCGTAAACATGTATGCAATATGTGGAAGCATATACAAGGCATGCTAACTATTTGATATAATGCCTCAAAGAATTTACCAACAGACATAATGTCTATTGTTTGTATATTATTTTAGACATTTATAATTGTTTTCATATTATTTTAGACATCTATTCATGGAAACATAAATAGTAAATCTTTGGCCTTACTCTCAGGTTTCAAACTTTACACAAATAGGACTATCATGTATCATATCTCTTCTTTATAATCAAGTTGAAATACCTAGTAATGACTGTTCAGACATTCATTAATTGAAATGTTGATATGTCATAATTTCAATAATTTTCTTATTACAACTAGATCAGGAAACATTACACCATGACATAATTTAACAAGTGATTCATGTATATTTTTTGCAGGTTTGATTTCCTTCCTAACAATTTTTGTAATGAATAGCGTCTGGTCACTCTTATTACAATTTTTTAATCTTTGATTCCTTTTATAAGATGTTATCTAGCCACATCAAAATATAAAAAACTAACCCTATACCAAAAACATGGCCTAAATGAAATTTCTTTGTTGAAATTGTCAAACATCAAAGTGAATTTTCTCAAACATTGTTTTAGAAGACAGCTAAAAAGTACAAAGTTAAATGCTCAAGTAGTAATACAATTGTAGAGTTCACATAAGCAATAAAGGGGTTAACAAGGAAAAGTACAAGAAGAGTGTTCCAATTTTGTGTTCATGTGACATGTTAGTGTTCATCAGTGAGATTTTCTTATTTATTCTTGGCAAGAAAGGTTTCATTCAGATATTTACGGGAATTGTATTATATTCCCAATACACATCCTCCCTGAATGCATCATGCATAAGCCTAGAAGGAAATAAAAAGAGACATCTAAAGAGGCTATTATATTTTGGATATTCCAACATACCACTAGGAACCAACCATGGAATTAAAGCACAACCCAAAATTTTTGCAAGTTTACTCCAAGAACTAGAATATCTATGAGTATTTGTACCTACCATGGTGTATGCTACAATGTATTTGTCTAAATAATTACCATTAGTTGTCCTAATTATGTTTTGAAATATGGTGAACCATTTCCCTTTTAATTATTTGAATATTATCTATGTGTTCTTCATTGCAATGATTTCAAGATATGCACAAAAATTATTTGTGGAAAAACATTTTAAAAATTTCAAGAAAATGCAATTGGCAGGTGTAAAGCCAGATTCAACAAAATTTTCCAACATCGTCCCTACCTATGATAAAATGGGAGCTTTGGAATAGGTATGGATATCCATCAAAGCATAATGGAGTTGTCTTTTTGTCAACCATTGTTGTAAAAAATGGTCTGGTAGATATTTCATGAGACCACATTTCTTTGGGGCATTTATGTGAAAAGCCTTAATACTGGGTCTAGATCACCACTTTTTATATGAAAGGCAATCATTTTATTCTAGGCGACAACATATCTTTGAGGCATTTTGTCAAACATTATACATGCCTTCTATATGCTTCCACATTTTTGCATACATGTCTATAAGATAATTTGTACTACAAAAACTTATAAAAATGCATTTTTAATTATTCTTTGATCGATGTCCATACCCTATTCTAATGATCCAATTTGCAAAAAGGTGGGAGGATACTAATAAAAGTTACAAAGTCTGGCTTTACAACTACCAATTGTATTTTCTTAAACGTTTCCATAGCCTTTTTAGAAAACCCATTGTATGCAATGTTGGAATCATCACATTCGATGAGACAACATTTCATTGATACATTTCTTTGAAAAGTGATGAAGCTTGGTCAATAAGGCCACTTTCTGCATATCTTGTAATCAAAGCATTCCATGAAACCACATCTCTTTTAGCCATTTTATCAAATAGTACATGTGGCTTGTCTATGCTTCCAAAATTTACATACATTTATATCAGTGAATTCATAGCTACATCTAATAAGAAACCACTTTCACTTATGTTTTAATGGATATGCATATACATATTTAGATTTTAAACATAGACACGAGAATGGGAACATTAACATTGTAATAATTTTGGCAGCATTTATATCAAACATTGTCTCATTTCTTGAGAAGCTTCACAATCAAAGTTGCACACTTCATATTGTAGATACAGTTCACTAACTGAACAAAAACACCCTTTAAACAAACAACACAACCATCAAAACTCCATACATGTAAAGCCAAAAAGTAAAAAGACTATGTAGAAAATATAATCATCATACCTCTTTATGGTACCATAGCCATGACCTCCAATCACGAATAAATCTTGCTTAACTTTCTTTGATTCCTCGCATATAATATCTCGTGCATCTCGAACACCCACTCAGCTCTCCTCACACACCTAAACTTAAAATCAATTATAAAATCAGAAAATAGAACTATAAAATTGCTACTAAATCTGTCATTTTTATGTTATGGGAAAATGCTTGATAGGTATCCTATTCAAAACACTTTTTCTTCTATTGGAAAAAACTTGTGGGATTTTATTTGTAAAAAAATATAAACTGAAATGATGGCCCACAACAACCAATCTACTTTTTGAAAAAAGAAAAACCCACAAAAGATCAATACCAGTGTTCAATTGTTCTAATAAATAAGTGTTAAATTAGAAAACACATTAGAATTGTAGAGAAATTTGAGCTAGACATGTTACCATATGAAGATGAAGGATTTAGTTGTGAAAGAAAATAAATTATGCCCTACCGAAATAGAGGAAGATGGAAATTGGTTTTGCAGACCTTGTACAAAATTCTCCATTTGAGAGAGTCAATAGAATGAACAAAAGTAAGGAATATGGTTTCTTTGGGTTTAATAATACAAAATCTTCTTACTTGTTATGAACTTTCAATAAAGTATTTTTTTCTAAAATAAGTTGTGGTGTCCTATGTTAAGCATGTGTTAAAGCACAGAACCAACTACCTCATTGAATAGATAATAACAAATTAGGAAAATTGGGAAAAAAGAAACCCTAAACACGAAAAGTGAAAAAAAAAAATTTAAATTGTTATTATCTAGATGTCTTCTCAATGATAGAAATTGAAAAAGAACTTATGCTTAGAAGTGGGGATTCAGTTTTGTAAAAGAAAATCTTCATCTAGTAAACCCTAAGAATAAAAAAGACATTAGAAGAGAGCATTTAAAGCATGAAAAGTTGCTCACCTAGAAAGTTATAGCCACAAAATTGATCTCTATGGAAAATTTTAGAACCTAGTCCTCTCTTTTGAAATTCAATTAGACGTTCACCTATAAATAATATAGAGAAACCCTCTAGATGATCAAATACAAGATTTGAAATATATGCATAAACCCTTTTGATAGTCTGGAAATGAATGAATTATTGAAAAATAAAGTCACTTATACAACTATATGTATACCTTAATTCACTCTTGATCAGATGACATGTAGGAAAAAGTGGAGTGGGTGAAGAGGCACACCAATTTATGCTGAGACAACCTTCCTCCATACATTGTGGCTGAAACCCTTCCTAATACCCAACTCCTACACATATTGTTTCTTTTATAGATTCTCCATGGAATTTGATAACCAAATCTCTCCACCAATTTGTTTAGTGGGAGATATTTCATGCATTTTTAGTAGGAAAAAATAATCCGCTAATACTTTGGTGGACAAAACCCATAGTAAAAGAAGCGTTAATAATTTAATTTTTAAAGTCAATGTTTTAAAATTGAGGAGTTAATTATCTATTTTTATGTTGACCTATTGGTGCCTTCCAAAAGAAAGAAGGCGGGAACTCAAAGTATTTAGAATTTTTCATTTTCAAGGTTTGTAAACTTTTTAATTTATTTGTAATAAAAGTTTAAAAATTAATTTTAATCCTTAGTATATATAGGTCTTCTCAACCAATAAGAAGAGAAATAAAGAGTTTTATTTAAGTTATTTAAATGTGTATAAATTATAAAATTTTAGTATATATACAAGTTTCAAAAATTCTTGAACATGATTGGTTAATTAAAAAATTAAATTGCATTTGATCATTGCATAAGTTATCATGTAGGAACTAATAAAGTTGAATACCATGCAACAATTTCTCTCGCACAATTTGACATCTCCATCACTAAATATTTGCCAAAGTTAATGCAAGAATGAAAAGGTAGAAAATAGGCTAAGACTAACTTGCAAAACAACAAAAAACTTCTATCCCATAGATAAATTATTTGGTATGGGCTTATATTCATATTATTTGTAAGGATTTATTTATACTTGGGTAAGAGACAAAAATAATAATATACTCTACTTCGATGGGGCTTTCGAGGGAAACCTTGGTCCATATATAAGAAATTGGGGGGGGGGGGATACTAAAAACTGCAAAAGGCTTAACAATCATGTCCTTTGCATGAGGATAGGTCTAAATAAAAATGTGAAAATTTAATTCATAAAGAAAAGAAGACTTTGGGGGGTTTGTATAATATTTGTTTCCATTTAAAATTCACCTAATAAAAACATACTATCAATTATATTCGAGTTATATTTTATTCAATTTTTGTGTATAATATGTTAACTTATTTAACTAGTATGTTGTTCTCTATTGGTGAACACACATTATTGGTGAAATGAAACTTCTAAGAATATAAGTATATGATATTATCAAATGTTAATGTGTAAAGGAGCATTAATCATTCATTTAGTCATTTTTATTAGGGTAACTAGTTATTTAGTCATTTTAGTTGTGAATTTACCCGATGACCAAATTGGTCATTTATTTAGTCATTTATATTTGTAGAACATGATCAATTTTAGTCACGTGACTGAAATTTTTAGTCACATGACTAAAAAAATGGTATAACATAATCATTTTTAGTCATGTGACTAAAATTTTTAGTCAAGTGACTAAAAATTTTAGTGACCTGGTCATTTATTTACCCAAATTCTACTAGTGGGGAAGCAAAGAATTCAATGTGTAAGTTCGGTTCCCTACTCTTTTTTTTATTCTTCTACATTTAGAAAAATTTTCCTATTGTTGGTGGAGTAGAATGGGATAAGAGTAGACTAGTGACAATTCAGGTTAATGAGTTTATTAGTCAAATGGGTGAAAATTTTGAAAGCATTATGGAGAATTACTTTATTGGGTTTAAAAAGAAAATGAGGAAAAGAAGTAGAATTCATATATGCTTAGTAGATAAATACAATCAGGACATATGCTTTCTAGTTGACATTGACCTCATATATGCTCAATCTGTAATACTAAGGGTATCATGGCTAATGACATTACCTTATGAGGTAAACATTGATGAAACAACAGTAGCAATTACAACCTTATTAACCGAGGAAGTTGATAAGAAGGCTACATATTTTGGAACCTATGAGGAAGCTAAGGCTAAGATAACCATGGGATTAAAGTCTGCTACCTTGGAGAGAAAGAGGAAAAAGATAGTGAAAAAAATTGAGTAGATGATAGGAGAAGGAGAGGTAGATGCACCTCTAGAGCTAACTCAAGAATTAGGAGAAGATAAGTCAAGCGAGTCTAGTGAATGTGAAGAGGAGGATAAAGTGGTAGAAAAGAAAGGCAAGAAGGAATTAGTTTTCAAGCACATAAGGAAAGAAATATAGAAACCAAATCCCATCTCCTCACTAGTACTTAGGCCAAGAACTAGGCCAGCCTCTATAGTTGTAGCTTTCGAGCCTCAAAAGAAAACCCCAGCATTAGGGAAGAGAAAAATTATTCATTTTAAGGTAGTATCAAGCCAATTGAAGAAGAAACCAAGGAGAAAAATCATTTTGGAGAAGGATGATGAGGAAACCAATAGTGATGAGTAAATAAAGAAGAAGGTATCATTACGTAAAAAACACTAACTTTGGATAAGATATGCCACAACATTAAGAGCTCTACTGGACTAGAAGGCTTCAAACAAATAAATTTTTTAAGGATGAGTATTGAGGATAAAGACAAAGTAGAACAAGAAATTCTTGAGATGCTTTGCATATTTAAGATGGTACCACATCAATTCAAGAAATTTATTCCTGATGATTTATATCAAAGGATAGCACAAAAATGGGAATATACCCTTATAACAAAAAATAAAATCAGGGAAAGCACACTTGCTCAAGTCACACCAGACTTATCCCCTACTTACATTAAGCAATACATGGAGAAATACATAAATAGATTCATTCCTAAGTTACAGATATACTTTATCCTTCAACAGAAGGTTGAAGATTTTGTTCAAAAAAGTCTAAAGGTATGAAAGATCAATTTTGGTCTTATAATTGATAAAAGTGCACAATAGGATGCTAGCACATCTATGGGAATTACATTAGATAATAAAGAGGATGTTAGTGAGCCTCAAATTCAAAAGGAAGCATCTCAGAAGACCAAGGATCATGAGAAGACAACTGAAATAACCATTTTTTATATCACTGAGGACACCCCAATGAAAACTCATATATCGACCGAGGAAGAAATTCAATTTGAGGCACCAAAAGATACATCTTTGTCAGGCAATAATCCTATGTTATTAAAAGTGCTAGATTATCCACAGATTGAGGATACATCAACTCATAAAGTTACCTTTGCGAGTCCACATATAGTTATAGTTGATATGCTAGCTGGTCACAGTGCCACTACCGAGGAACAAGACAAGTTGGTAATTACACCCAAGCCTACATCAGCCGAGGAGTCAAGTAAAGGGAAAGTAGAATAGTCTGCATTGGTTGTAATAAATCCTCATGTGGAGGAAAAGGAAATAGAAAAGAAAGAAACAAAAAAGAAAAAGATATTCAAGAGCCTAAGGAGCAAGAGGCAATAAAAGCTCTTATACATATGTTGAGTGGTACAACACCTAGAAAGAAGTCACAGAAAAAGAAGGATAAGTCTCCTGCTCCACAGGTGACACTCAAGGAAGTTTTTTTGATTCCTAAATGGGACATAGATAACTTGACCTGTGATCAGATGAAAATTCTACAAGATCTGCTAAAGAAGAAGAGAAAATAGGAAGAAATGAGAAGGTAACATCAACAAAAGCAAGTGCTTCATGAAATAAAAGGTATATTCATAGATGTTTTTGATATGACTAATGTAAATGACTTTGACCCTATTCTAGAACAACTTGTTCACATTGTAAAGAAAGTGACTGATGATAACAATGAGGCTAATGAAAAGTTGTTGCAGTGGTCAGAAAGGAAATTTGAGACTAAGGTAGTTAATAAGGTCTCTGTAGACATCACAATGAAGTAGGTAGAACTTTCTACCTTAATAAAAAAACTTAGAAGTTGTACAAAATGTACATTCTTTGTACAAGAAATTTT
Organism: Chamaecyparis obtusa; assembly: GCA_027943335.1. Taxonomy (NCBI): domain Eukaryota; kingdom Viridiplantae; phylum Streptophyta; class Pinopsida; order Cupressales; family Cupressaceae; genus Chamaecyparis; species Chamaecyparis obtusa. The sequence continues at coordinate 185,518 of BSBK01011641.1, forward strand.
GTGATGTAAAAATGTTTACAAAGGACAACCGAGATCTGGTAGATAAGCTACATTTAGATATCAAGTCTATAGGTCACTCATTGAACTTGGATGCACGTCCCATCTCTATGCATTATACCAGGCTTCTACATACTCAAGGAAGGTTAGCTGAGTTGATGGATAATGATGGTAAGATGAGGGATCTCTTACTATCCATTCAAACAATGTTAACACCTCATATCAAGGCCATGCAAAGAGAGTTAGTTACGGTAAAGGAATTAGTACAAAAAGATCCCCATCTTTCTATTGCCAAGAGCCTACTTGACCTAGCTACCAAGCTAGAGGTAAAGTTTGAGGTTTTGAAGATTGCAACATCTAGTTGGGACAACGCATTGCATATGGTCATGTAGCTTCATAAACCATTTCTAGACAAGTATTTCAAGATCCCCACACCCCAAGAACTTCATGTGACAAAAAAAGGGGGAAATAGGAGTGACATGACATGTTAAGTCACAAAGAGGGAACATCATTAGAAAGCAGAATCAGAATGAAGAACCATAAATGAATGGTATGACATAATAAGTTTTGTAAATGTATATATGTATTCGAGTGTATGTCAAATAAGGAAGTCTTATGTGTACAAATATAAATTTTGTTTTGTAAGACTGAGTTAAGTTTTAGGGGGAGTATTCTATAAATATTTTTGTTAGTACTAAGTACTCTTGTAAATATAATGAAAATCTCATGGCAAAGTGTTTTTTCCACTAATGTCAAAGTGGGAGATTGTTGATCCCTAAAGTTTTGTTTTCTATTAGTGTCTTACACTTAGTCATTTTCTAAGCAATGTTGGTTGGTCATCACTTCAACTGAGTCATCATATATAGGCCAGGTGATGTATAATGTACATTTACTGAGTAGTAGTCACTTCCGTGTAAAACAGTGGTCACCAAGTACTTCAGTATTAGACAAGTCATATTTTGCCAAGTTGTGAAAAGAAGGAAATGTTGAGCACTAGAGTATAAAGACCAATGAATGTCGAGTGTCAGAGATATCAAATGTCAAGCAAGCCAGAATTGACATGTGTGTTTTTTATGGCACAAACACTTAGGTAAACCATTTTGGCTGACATTCATATTTCATTTATTATTTGTTGAGGAAATAACGGAGGTGATTACACTCTTGTATTGTAATCATTAATCCCTATATAACACATGGAACCAATCAGAATTAGGGAAAGGTTAAGCAGCAAAAAGAGATAATCTAGATTGAAGATCTTAAATCTTGGAGAAATTTAATTTTCTATATAAGATGTGATTGAACTGTAAAATAGTACATGTGTGTGTGTGTGTGTGTGTGAGAGAGAGAGAGAGAGAGAGAGAGAGTATGAAGAAGATCTCATACTTACATAACAGAGAAGTATTTTGATGATCAAAGATAGAGTTCAATGATAGAGTACAACAGAGAAAACTAGTGAAGGACATAAAAGAGACATATTTGATAGAAGAGATCAAATCTATACTGTGAGGAGATTTGTAATCAGCATCATAGTTCAAACTGAAGGATTAGGTATTGAGACATTTTAATAGGTTTATGAAGGTAAATATTTTAATAGAGTGGTTTTGACAGACCTTAATACATCTCTTAACTGAGTGCTTACTTAGTTGTAAGTCTTAAATCCTTTTGCAAGGTAGATTGTATAAGTCTCAAAGCTCTTAACAGGGCAGGCCCCTCACAAGGTGGATCATATTTTGTGATCAAACTTGTAGCCCTAATAGGAAAACTTTATACTACAATAGTGAATATTTGTGGGTGTCATCCTCACCCTAGTTTTACCTTTCAAGGGTTTACGGGTAACCAAAATTATTATGTTATGTTTATTTTGATAGGTGATGTTTAGCTTATTAGATTTGTTATACTGTTGAGTTTTATGCTTATGCTATGCAAGTTTCATTTATGTCAAAATGGATAAATCAGTGATATCTGATTCAACCCCCCTCTCAGTATCACATGAGTTCCAACAGCACAATCATGTTGTTCCATCTAACACTGACTAGAATCCCCTATTATTTGTGGGAGATATTTACCTATCCTCTTTACTATCCTGGGTAAGAAATGAGATCAATTACAGGGAGAAATTGAATAAATATAGGGAGATTAAATGAACTATTACACTTCCCCTACGTCCTAAGAGTAAAACACCCAAAAGGCTCTATTTTGATTGGTTGGAAATTATTTATGGATTCAATGACTCTACACATAGGAGGAGAATACTAGAAATCAAGGAACATGCATTCATAGAATTTGAAAGGTTATCATTGGCAGAAGGGCACAACATGGCTGAAGGGCTACAAAAAAGGTGGGCCAGGTTAACTATGTCCCTAAAGAAGGAAGAACCCCATAGTCTCATCAACTTTCAAGATTCCATGCAGCGGGTCCAATGGTACATAGAATTGGGATGACAGTCGCGACTAGAGAGGTGGTTACCCCTCACCTTCTAGCCTCCTTTTCTCTTATGGACACTATACTATTGTGTGGATAATGAGGATGATGAGGACTTGGAGATAAGTCAACAAATAATTATTGAATGAACAAATGAATTCTACTGGTGAGTGGGAAGCTCGATGATTCGAGAGACACAGGGAAGGAGACCTCAGGCTTGCAAAAATTAGAAATGTTTCAGTGCCTGAGGGTCAACAATAGTCCTTGTAGGGGGAAATGATGAGGCATATTAATTCCATACTATAGACACCCTAGGATGATATTTGCTAGGTCTTTTTCCCTATTATGATACATTTTCCTCAAGACTTTTATGATCTTTCCTATTATTATATGGCATGCTGCCATTAGACTGCTATCATGGTTTAAATGTACTTAATATGATACACTTCGATAGATTACTATATTACTTTTTAAAAAGTTATGGTTATGTTTTTAATAAGTAAAATAGTTGTTTGAATGTAAATGATTATGCGTATTTTTTAATTTATCACATGAATGTCTTTTACCTAACCTTTGAAGTGCACCACGCTGAAATAACAACTATTCTCTTGACCAGGTAAAGCGTATTCATTCATTAAATGCTCAACTCGGCCTTCTAGCAAGTTCAAGAAGAGAAGTATTAGGGAAGCACCAGTAGAGGGTTTCCAGAAGAGAAAGGCGGAAATCACCCAGTTAGACCAAGGCAACGAGATGAATTCCCTAAGGAAATCTAGGAGAGAGTGAGAAGTTAGATTTATTGTCATGGAAACTCTTTCCTCTTTTCTAGATTTTAATCTATTTCAACTTTAAATATATTTCCTTCTTTTCACTTAGTAGTGTTTTAATAAATATTTGCCTATTTTGTTGGTATAATTAGATAAGTTGTTAGAATTTTTCCTTTAAATAAAGCCCTACTCCTACGTGAGGAGGGCATTATCAATTTACTGGAAATATAGTTTTCTATTTTTTTCTAGTTTATATATCTATATCCTCAATTATTAAATCAATGAGAAAATGAAGTGTTGAGATTTAACTTCACATACTTGTGATTGGAATATTCATCCAAGGCAGCCCACTTGGTGAGAAATCCATAGTTAGTTAGATTCATGTTAGTTAGAATTACTTTCCTGCATTTCCTCTATTTCAGTGTTAAGTGTTAAATAGTTCTTGCAGCCAAAGCCATAGGCTATCTAATGCTTCCTACAGCCAAAACTATTGAACAACTGAAGTATTATGACATAATTTTCAAGAGTCTTCATGATTTTTTAGCATCTACATTTCTGTAATTTACATTCTAGTACTTACTTTTCTGAAGCTTTAGTTTGGGTAGCATTCTAGTATTTATTTCTTACAATCATAGGTTATTTTCCTTCCAACATTTCTTTCCTACAACAACTATAGAATGCATGGATGAGTGACACTTGATGCATATACCTTGCTGGCTCATTTCAAGTAACATGTCTCTAGGTTGACATACTAAATGAGTTATTATAAGGAGGATAAACTACTCAATCAGATGTACAATTTGTGAGTTCAAAATTATTTCTAGTTTCTGAACCTTTGTAAGAAGTGATCAGGCACACCACCCCCATCTACAACATCTCAAGCCACCACTTAGGGACAAAGATTCATACAAAACCAAACCCCACCTTCCACACAAACCTTCACACAAGCAGTGGCACCACCTTTCATAAGACAAGCCTCCTCATCAACACCATTCTTCATGGGGGAAATGCAACTAGGTCCCTCTTTCATGTAGCAAGCCTCCTCATTAGTATGATCCTTCCAGGAGGAAATGCAAGAACCTCCCACCACTTCTCAACAAGCCTTCATCCAAGAATTCATTTGACCAATCACTCAGAAAGCTTTTACGTATATTCCTCCTCCACCTTTCATCACCAACACACAAGACCATCAAGATACTTTTGCAATAGGAATGCCCTTTGTGGGATCGCAAGATCCACCATCTACATCCCAAAATACTTCTATCACTTCTACATTCCCAACATCCTCCACATCACAAGTCATAGCAAGAACATGTTTTTCTTGGAGCCTCACCCAATAAAAAATGCACACCCTAGGAATATAAACTTAATCACACATATCCATTCCCATGAACCCACAAGCAACCTTCCCTTATGTAGCACAACAATAACTACCGCAACCTCCACCAGCTACATCTTTTCGATCATATAACAACTACCTATCCATGCCACCCACCACTTCTCAAGTGGTACCACCACTACAATAGTAGAGTTCTGCCCATCTTTCCATCTACCTTGTACAACCACCTCCTATGACCACCCTCCAAATAGATGTTCCACCCCTTAGTAATGCAAGAATTTGTCCCACTTACATAAGCCAATCCCAAGTCCAAGTGGATCAAGACCCATCCTATCAACAAGCTACACCATTCCATCAACCTCCTCCATAATAGTAGTGCTTCCTAGCACAACAAAAACATCTCATTATCCCCCAGAAGTAACAAGTACCACAATATCTTGGACAACAATACACCCCCACACTTCAATAGAAATTTCCTCCCTAGAAACCATCCCCCCAAAATCCATTTCATTTTTCCTATCTTGTTGGGAAATTTCCATATCCAATAAAAAAATATCCCCCACAAAAACATCCCTATTTACCAGCACCATCAGACTCTTTCCCAACGGGAGTACCCACTCCAACACCTATCAACGCAGAATGGGAAGAAATGAAGAACGCTCTCAAGGAGATTAGAGATGGAATAGAGAGAAATTATTTGAAATTCAAAGAGGTATGTCCCTACCCCTTTGACAAATCTATCACAACAACCCCCTTCCCCAAGTATTTTGAGACTCCCAAATTCGACAAGGAAAAAGAAGATCTAGTCAGCCACATAAAAGAATTTTACATGGCTTGTCAAGATGTGTCTTATAGAGATAATTTCCTCAAGAACCTCTTCCCTAAGAGCTTGGGAGGGACTATTATCAAGTGGTTCTACAAAACACCATATTGGACAATCACAACATTTGCAAATTTTTTTGAGAAGTTTGTTTCCCAATACACGCATAATGTTGAAAATGATCAATCCTTGTTAGACCTCTGCACTTGAAATAGAAAAGAGGTGAGAGCTTGGTTGATTACCTACAATGATGGAAAAACCTAACCATGAGGTTATTATATCAACCATCAGAGAAACATCTCGCTAAAATCTTCATCGATAACTTGCATCCTAAACTATCCCATTTCATGAGAATGAACTCCATCCAAACCTACCAAGACATCCAAGGGAGGGGGATAGACATTGAAAGAGGCCTCTTAGGAAATGGCACCATCTAGCATTACAAAGACAACTCACATGATAAACCTAGTAATGACAAGCCTCACTACTAGAATAGGAACAAAATTGTTGTCATAGATGTAGCCATCGACACCAAACATGTCCAAATTATTGTGGCTGGTCCTACTCCTACTCCTACATATCAACAACAACCACTAATCAATTAGAAGCCTATGAAACCCTATCAAAACCAAGAAAATGAGTCAAATGTCATATCAGTTACCCCAGCATAGAATAGGCCTCAAGTCTAGAGAAATCAATGACATACCTTCACCTTTCTCGGTGAACCAATGGACGTGATCTTCCATCGAATGCCTAAGGCCAACCTAATTACCTACTATCACCATGTTAAAGGACACACTACCATAAAGTGCATAAAACTGAAGCACTATATCCAAGATCTCATTAATAGAAAGGAGATCCTAGTGGATGCACTTGCCCAAGTTTCATTCAATGCCAATCTTCAAATCTATCAGAATGTGTTCCATCAACACAACACTAGGAAGAACCAAGTCAATCCTAATCCTCCACTACAAAACCCAAGCAAATGAAAATAGGGAGACCATGCTGATAGAAAAGACTATACTAATGCCCACATCAACTATGAAAAGTTTGTTGGATGCATATCCCAAGTTGAACCCATAATAAATATCATCCATGTTAAGGGAGTAGATAGTTAGTGTGTAGTCACCACATGTAGAGATCAGATATTTGTCACTGATACTAATGTGATGTAGTGGAATTCTTCAGTCATTAGAAAATCTACATGGTGGTTTGTTGAAGTGGTTCTATGTTACTTGGTTGCAGCTTTAACTGATGATCTTGATTATTGAAGAGGCTCAGTCACTGAAGGAACTCGGTAAAACCTCTGGTGCTTAGTGGAACATGTGCTCAGAAATGCTTATGGTTCTCGGTCGATGTGCTTTCTTGGTGATGCCTAGCATGCCTAGTTGTTTTACTGGTGCTTGGTAGTTCTGGTTTACCAATGAGAGTTCTTGGAGTTTTAGTTGTCCAAATTGGTGTATTTAGTGTTGGTAGCCTATGTTGTATTCTCCTATGTAGATCTTGAGGCCGAAATGGACAATTAATTATTTGTAAGGCTATTTGAGAGTTGACTATTATTGCATTAAATATTTATTTATAGTAGAAGATGACTTGGCTTAGGAGTTAATTGTTTCTTCCAGCCTACTTGTGGTTGAGGAAATGTATCTAAGGAGTGTTTGGGTAGTTATTTATGAAAGTCAAGGAAGTAGATCAACAAGGATAATATTTGGATCCTGTGAGATCTTGAAGATGAGATTGTTTATCTAATAGTTGTAATAGGAGAGCTAGTTGTTACATGCTTGGAGACAAGGAGATTTCTTGGTGGCATGTGAGCTCAAGTTTAGATCTTCCTTAGTGTTTCCACTAGTTGTTGGTGTGCTTCAGAGGTGTACTAGCTAGGAGATTGCAAATATACTATTGTAAGTGTTTGTATTTGGCCCTAACTTGGAAGGCCTTATAGTCGAGCATGTTGAATGAAATTTTATTTGAAGCATTATATTGTTGTATTCTGATGTGGTTGTTGTTTTTGTTTTTATTTGTAGTGTAGACTTGGACTGTCCATTTTGGGATTATTATAGCCTACCCTACATTAGTTGGTATCAGAGCTTAAAGTTCTTGTGTGTGTAAATTGATCACCAAGTTGAGGCAATTTGCACTAGGACCTTGGGTTGGTGATTTGTTGCCTTGGGTTTTCAAAGATCTTGAAGGATGCCTTTGAGAAGATTAGACCCTAGGGTGATTGAAAATATCTATGATACTATGGAATAAAATATTACAAAGAAAGTTAAAGTAGATTTTAGATCTAAGATGGAATTGATGAAGAATGACATGATCGTTGAGGTCATGAGGGCTATTGCTAGTATGTCAAGGAATCTTTGTACTGAAGATGGTTATGAGGAAGTTGTTGAAGACTTTGAAGCTATTGGATCTAGTGGATATAACTAGAGGGACATATATGGTGAAGACAAAACTAGTCACTTCCATATATATGGAGCTCGGTTAAGTACTAGTTATGAAATGGAATTTTCTACTTTCTCTGGTACTTTGAGACCTGAAGATTTAATTGATTGGATTGGTGAATTAGAAGATTTCTTTGAGCTTGAATAAATTGAAGATCCTCTTAGAGTAAGATTGGTACAGACCAAGTTGAAAGGACATGGTTCTCTTTGGTGGAAATAATTGCAAAGAGATAGAGAAGATGAAAGTGAAATGAAGATCAATCGGTGGAGGTTGATGGTGACTAAATTGAAAGCTAAGTTCATCATACCTACTGACTATGAGCTTGACTTGTTTAACAAGTTACAAATTCTAAAGAAAAAAGATTTGATTGTGGAATATTATATCGAGGAGTTCTATAAGTTGACTATTTAGTCTAGACATAGAGAACTTGGTAAAGAAAAGGTAGCTCAGTATGTGAATGGTTTGAGATTCAATATTTAGGATGAGCTTGGTATGTTGAAGATTGATTTGGTTGAGGATTCTTATCAGTATGCTCTGAAGGTAGAAGATAAGTTGAAGAGGAGACAAAATGGTAATTCCCAAGGGAAGGAGAATCTTGATCACTCAGTGAAAGATAAACTGATTATTGAAGATGAACCAAAACTTGTGGAGCCAAAAAAGAAGACTGGTAGGGTTATCTTTAAGGGAATTTTGTTTAATTGTTGTGAAGAAGGACATGGATCTTTTGAATGTTTGCACAAGAAGTTTGGTAGTGGTAGGAATGTTGTGATGAATGAGAACATTCTAAATGAACGTGAATTGAGTAACTTTTTGGTTCAAAGAACATTACTCGCTACTAAGGTAGAACCTTGTCAGAGGAGTAATTTGTTCAGAACTTGGTGCATCAGGAGGTAAAATTTGTAATGTGATTGTGGATAGTGGATAGTGGTAATACTAATAACCTTGTAGCTGAGGAGATGGTTCAAGAACTTGGTTTGAAGAGAGTGAGACATCCTTATCCTTCTAGGATTGGCTGGTTGCAAGATGTTCATGCTCTAGAAGTGAGGGAGCAATGTCTTGTTGATTTTTCAGATTGGCCAATATAAGGATCAAGTGTTGTGTGATATTGTGGATATGAATAGTTGTCACATATTGCTCAATGAACCTTGGCAGTATGACTATACAACTATACATGATTGTGTCAAGAATGTGTTTACTGTTGAGAAGAATGACATGAAGTTTTCTCTGATGCCTTTGCTGGATAAAACACTTGATAGGAGAAACCTGATCTTTGGTAGCCAAGATAAGTTGAAGGATTCTTAAAGGGTTGGTGATCAATATGGAGATAAAACCTGTGTGCTATCAAGGAAAGACTTGAAAAGATAGAGGAAGAAGAAGTGGAAGAGTATGAAAGTTGGAGACTCGAAGGACTTGTATGTGAAGAACTAGTTTAGGGCTTATGTGTTGAATCCCGGAAGATTCTAATGTGTTGAATCCATAATTTTAGTTTGTGAGAACATCTTTTCAAACTTGGGGTGTCTGATGTAGTGGTATTCTTGGGTCGTCATAAAATCTACATGGTGGTGTGTTGAAATAGTTCTGTGTTACTCGATTGCAACTTTAACCAACAATATCAGTTATTGAAGAGGCTTGATCACTGAAGGAACTCAGTAAAACCTATGGCACTTGGTGGAACATGTTCTTGGCAATGATTGTGCTTCTCAGTCGACGTGCTTGATTGGTGATTCCTGGCATGCTCAGTTGTTTTATTGGTGCTTGGTAGTTATGGTTTACCGATAGGAGTTCTTGGAGTTTTGGTTAGATGACTTGGTGTATTTAGTGTTGGTAGCCTTTGTTGTATTCTCCTATGTGGATCTTTAGGCCAACATGGATAATTAATTATTTTTAAGGATATTTGAGAGTTGATTGTTGTTGCATTTAATATTTGTTTGTAGTAGAAGATGACTTGGCTTAGGAGTTAATTATTTCTTCTAGCTGACTTGTGGTTGAGGAAATGTATTTAAGGAGTGTTTAGGTAGTTGTTTATGAAATTCAAGTAAGTAGATTGACAAGGATAATATTTGGATCTTGTGAGATCTTCAAGATCAGATTGTTTATCTAATAGTTGTAATAGCAAAGCTACTAGTTGCATGCTTGGAGACAAGGAGATTGCTTGGTGGCTTGTGAGCTCAAGTTTAGATCTGCCTTAGTGTTTCCACTAGTTGCTGGTGTGCTTCAAAGCTGGACTAGCTAGGAGATTGTAGAAATACTATTGTAAGTATTTGTATTTAGCCCTAACCTGGAAGGGCTTATAGTTGGGCATGTTGAATGAAATTCTATTTGAAGCATTATATTGTTGTATTGTGTTGTGGTTGTTATTGTTGTTATTTTTGGTGTAGACTTGGACTGTCCATTCTGGGATTATCTTGGCCTACCTTGCATCATAATCTAATGCCCACTCATAATGCATAGTATAACCCTTTGGAACACCTTAGGAATACACCTGTCCAAATATCCATCCTCAACCTTCTCTGTCCTTCACCCATCCATCAATAAATCCTTAATAGATCTCTCTAAGAAGGACACGGCCCCACAAAAATTAATACCATCTAGTACGAGAACCTCGTGGGGTACCTATCTACATCATGTTCTCTTTCCTTCAAGCATTCTAACATACCATTTGTCAAGCCTAATCACAATCTCCCCCTCTGCATCTCCGTCATGGTCAGAGAATTTTCCATCAAAAGGGTCATGATAGATAATAGCTTAGCCTTAAATTTGTGCACCCTAAAATTCATCCAGCAAGTGGGATTTATAGAGGCCAACATATCACATGATAACTCACTATCCAGGCCTATGATAACTTGAAGCATACCTCAAAAGGTACCATTTTTTTGTCAATCAAGCTAGGCCATGCAATTCAAGAGACCATCTTCCACGTTGTTGATTTAGACCTCCCATACAAAATCCTCCTTAGCCAACCATGGATACATTCCATCATATCTATTGCATCCACCTATCACTAGTGCCTTAATTATTTTCATCAAGGAACTAAAATCACCATCCATGTAGATCCCCAACCCTTCGCAAAATACTATGCATTGGAAGCATCATTTCCACACTACACCCACTATCCTAGAATCGACATTGGCACTTCCATTGCCAACTCATCCCGATCCCATTATGATCCAGAGAAAATCCTAGTCTCCACCTTCTCTTCCATTAAGATCAACAACCAGGACTATGGTGAGTATAGCCTCAATGATGCATTTGAAGTAGGGGACCTACCACTTGATCCACATACTAAATGGTGTCTAAGCCATCAAATAAAACTCCCTTAAGAAAATCTTGAATTCAAGCAACCGGGCCCATCAACATTCATCTCCCATGGAATCCTAAACAATCAAGATATGGAACCTAATATCAACAGGTGGTTATCCAAAGATCCCCCACCTCTTGACAATGAGCTCATTAGTTACTTGAAGGAAAAATATCATGCATCACACAAATATGCCATAGAGAAATGGAAATCTCAAGGTGGTGATCTAGGACCAGAAGAAGGTGGAAGTAAAGATCTAATAGAAGCCTCACAAAATCCAAAACATCACGGCCTTGGCTTTAATACCCCTCTCTTGCACATACAAGGACCCAATACCACAACTAGGGGCACTAGTTTTCCCAACATCACTCTCTTGAACATCTAGGATGACCTTGTGGAAATTGAAGACATTCCTAAAGAAGAAGAAAATAAATCCTATAATGATATTGATCAACTACAACTGATTTAGAACCTGATTGAAGAAATTGTGATTTAAGATCACTGAGCAGATTGATTAGATATGTAATATGATTAAATCAATATTATGTTGTCATTGATGTCAACTAGTTTGATAGTACTTATCTTTTAAGTTACTATACTGATACATCTGTAGTGAAGGAGTGAAAGGAATGAAGAACAAAAATATCTACATGAGGAAGATGGATATGACAGATGAGGATAGAGAATACGTTGAGTAACTTGTTGATGAGTCTACGACTTTATGTTATTGACTTGATTATGTTTCATTCATCTATGATGAGGAAAAGAGTTGAAAGACACAAAGCAGTGTTGTCGGTTGATGAAGCATTTCAGTATACACCGAGGGAGTGTAGTGTATATTGAGCATAGTATAAACTAAGCTTGTGTTCACCGATGCATTTCTTTGTTAACCGAGAAAAACAAAATGAACTAAATTATTAGTTTAGCCGAAAAGATTGATGAGCTGGAAAGTGTATTAATTTGAGGTAATAGATAAATTTTGTTACATAGATTGAACCCTAACAAAATTCAGGAAAGATCTAAAGGATGAGAATCAAACATTTTATTGACACAAGTGCTGAGGTATGTTTAATAGGAAAAATAAATGAAGATGATTAAGCAGAAAAATATAATGGAGTAGAAGAAAACAATTTTACATGTCTATATAAGAGACTCTAGATTTCACAATGAGTGTGATGTCGAAAGAGAAGGAAACTATAGAATCATCACATGAATAATTTTACATGCATTTTGATCATACTGGTTAAGGATAACCCTACTGCAGAGCATTACCGAGTGACATAGAGTGATTACCGATGGACGGTAAGTTGAACAGTGTTTGAAACATAATTGATTTATTGATCAAAAAGATTTTTATGAGTTGAACATTGATTTGTAATTTGCAATTGAAGTTGTATTAAGTCAGATCACCTACTGTTACATATTTAACCATTGTACAAGGTTTATTGGAGCTTTTCCTTGCAGGACCAAACTTGAATCAATAGATGGGCTTGAATCTCAAAATAGGCACTCAAATTTGACAAGAAAATAGTCCAATTGATGAGGATTGAAAGGAATCCTCCTTCTTCTTTGAGCTCCACATCACTCAGGTGCGTATTGCCTTATCTGTACACTCAAGACACCTCGTGATAAACAATAGGCCTACACATAGATTATTATGGAATAGTCTTCAAACCCTTTTGGGTATCCTGTACCCCAATGAAAAAAATTCTTATGCAATAGCCCTATTTGCATAGAATGAGTCTGAAAACTAGAGAGGACCTCCTACTACCACTACCAACATGAAAGGGAAAGGTATTTGATTTGAATAATTGATGTTGGTTTGAAAGGACTCCTGAAAATACCCCTAATCTCTCATAGACTAGTGCCTTATCCAATGGGCAGCAGAGTCAAATACCTCACTGCAACATAGAGCTATGAAATAAGAAGACAATACATTCAAATATGGTGATGCCTTACATCAACCATACACCATCAACTAGATCATACTTTAACAATCCACTTGTGTTTCCAACCATGCTATCACTCATTTAAAGGATTTTAACCCTCCCCTTAGAAGAGACCTATAAACAAGTAATACATTAATCAACATCCACTCAAAGACAAACATGGGATACCCTTGATACCCTAGTTCATACACACCTGAAAACCAATCCTAAACTAGTTATCTCTGCGAAGACAACTCCACTTGCAAACACATAGGAAATGCAAACAGAAAAATCAAACACCCTTGATGTATGATTAATGAATTTAGAATTCAAATGGAGACAAATCTGATACCAGTACAAATGTATTGAAATCTTATACATAAGAAAAATTGTTTCAACTTCTTTATATTCTCTTAGCTAGAAAGGAAAGAGGGAACACCCTATATGTAGAGAAGAAGGAAGTATCTACAAGAAAAAAAACCCTTCCAGGAACTGAAAAAACCAGAAAACTTCCAAATTTTCAGAATCCTTACTCTATCAAAAAACACAATACTTATACCCCTAGTCACCTTGGAATCCTCAAAGAGGATGCATCAAGCTATAGGTGACTAGGGTTAGGGTTTCAACTACCCAACCAATCAAAAATTACATCATAATTTATTGCAGGGGAAGAGACATGGGTAACCCAAAGAAAATGAATCTCAGACAGATCTACCATCATCAAAATCTATGAGAACAGTACAGAATAGCAAGGAATTGCCATGAAAACTAGTCAAATTAGCCACTTGCAAACACACCTCGAGCACAAAACCACACTTCTCCTAGTACAAAAACATCATGCCACTGACTACAGAGACCCTCAGATTAGTTTGCAACAACCAGCACCACCAAACCAATTGAAATCGACCTCTAAAACCATAAATTTTAGTACTTCATGTTGCTAGAAACCCCATTCAAAAATTCAAATTCAAACTGCAATGGTCACATCAAAAATTTTAAAATGCAACTGTAGATCTTTTCCTTTTCTTGGCAGATTGGACAGCGGGCGAGATCTCCATTTATCTTTAAAAAAAACCACAGGACCTAGAACAGTTAGCCACCACCAAGACAACAACCCGGTGAATAAGAAAATAGCACGTCAGCAATAACTAGTGCAAAGGACCCACCGAGCAAGCTTTCCATCTTTAGTGAAGATCGATGGCTATTGCTACACCAATGACTTATCCATCGTGCAACTTACCCATGTGGTGTAGCAATAGCCAAGAGATCATGTGACACTTTAACCCCTTTACAAATCGGTGGCCCCACTAACAGAACATAGTCAGCAACATGCGGACCATTGAAAAACTACCAATCAATTATGTCTGACATCGGGAACATGTCACAAAATTTTCCTTGTCTTTGCATCAAATGGTCATTGCAAAAGTACTGCAATAAAGCATGTGCATTTTTTATCAATGGTATCATGACAACCGTTAGATCTTGCAGTGTATGAACTCCCCTGAGACCGGTGGACCCACTAACAAATCCACCTCAGGACACCTGGACCAATTAGAACACACCCAATCCACTATGTCTGACATAGGTCCCACTAACCTCCCCTCGATTCCAAATTGACGGTGGTCGCATGATCGCATGGCTTGGAAAGATTCCATGTGATCATACAAAAACCACAGGATCAAAAGGTCACTGAGATACCTGGCCCATTGGGACAAAAAATCCAACTAATCACTGACATGACCAATGAGAAACTGGCACGACAGCACGACATGGCATAGGACCCATGGTGAATCACTGTCTTGGAAGATCAGACGATGGGCACATGATTGCGAGGGGGAAGAATATTCCTTGCGATCATGCACCAGTCATAGATTGAAAGGAGAACAAGAGATCGGGCCCACTGGGACAGATGGAAAGTTGTCGCTAAATCACATGTCAGAACCCTCTGACAGCCTGCAGTCTTGCGAACTAGCGACAACCACAAATTAAAGGCTTAAGATTTAGTAAATATTTCAGCGGGGGAACTGTAGGATTTAGGAAAAATTAAAGGGGACCCCGTCAGACACAAAAAACCTAACCATGAAGATGGTAAAGTGGTCTTTTAATTAACACGTGGTAAAAAGGTTTTAAGTCACTGGAAAAAGAAACACCAAAATAGAACAAGGCTCGGGCACTTAGGTCAAATTTTGAATTTTAAGCATCCAATGGCTAGTTTTTTGAAAATTTGACAAGGGTTTTAGCCAGAGACCAGAAAAGAGATTGCAGAGGCCAAGGGAAGAACAGTGAGAGCATGAAAAATTTTCTAGGCACTAACAGTGGCTCTAATTGGGGATGTATGCCTCCTATAGGCATAGTAAGGACTTAGAATCAATGGTTAAAGCAGACCATCCCACTAGAAAAGACTGACAACAAAGAGCAACATGACCAAAACCTTATAGACTAGGACAAAACAAGACAGGGGCAAGTGACTTAGACAAAATAGGACCAGGGACCAGATGAAATTACAAAATTTATAAGGCTATACATATATACACAACCTAACTACTACTCATGGAAGACAGAATACTTCAAAAGAAGTATTTTTTCAAGAATTGTCCATGAACAGGCAATTCTTGAACACTACCATTCAATTCTTTTACAACATAAGAATCCCGGCCCCATTTTTCATGAATTTGATATGGCCCTAGCCAGATGGGATCAAAATTTCCATGTTTTCCCTTATCCTCTAGTCTGGCATTCCAAATTAATACTAGGTCATCAGGCTCAAACTTCCTCTCCATAGCCTTCCTGTCATACAGGTTCTTGATTTGCAATTGCAACTTGACATTCCTTGAAGCTGACTCTCTCCTGATTTCATCTAGCCTAATGAGATCCTCAATCCTCAATTGCATTTCATCATCTATGTCATCATCATATAATTGCACAAATTTATACATTTCCAACAGATTATTTTGAGGCATTCTTGCATGTATTCCATATACTAGGTCAAATGGTGCACAATCAATTGCCCTCTTCACAGTTACCCTATCAGCATATATAGCTAATGGCAATTTTGAATTCCATGCCCTCTTATTCTTTTCAAGAATCCTCCTAAGGATCTTAATCATGCTCTTATTAGATGATTTTTCTTGTCCATTTCCTTGTGGATGATAAGGTGAGGAATTTGACCTCTGAATTCCTAGACCTTTGCAGAATTCTTTGTATTCAGTAGACTTGAAGCACATTTCATTATCACTAACTATCCTCTCAGGGAAACCAAACCTTGTAACAATATTATTCAACAAGAAATCAATTACCACCTTGTTGGTTGCATTCCTTGTAGGTATAGCCTCTACCCACTTTGTAAAGTAATCAGTGGCAACTAAGATCCATGAGTGTCCTCCACTTGACTTGTTTGGTATCTCCCCTATGAAATCCATTCCCCATTTTTGGAAAGGAGCTTGCACCTCAACTGGCCTCAAAGGCACATTGCCTGAGAATTTGAGCTTACTAGAGAACCTTTGACAAGCATCACACCTCTATACCAAACTCTCTGCATCCTTGAAGATTGTCGGCCACCAGAATCTTGCTCTCAAAATTTTATGAGCAGTAGTCTTACCCATATAATGTCCACCACAAACCCCCTCATGCATTTCTTTCAACAATACTTTAGCCTGATTCTCATCTACACATTTCAACGGTATGCAATCCAAATTTTTTCTATACAATTTACATTTCACAATTACATACTTGATGGCCTATAATTTCAATGTCCTCCTCTTATTGTCATCCATTCCTACTAGACATCTCATATTTCTCAAGTAATAGATGATATCTTGATACCAAACACAATCATCCATATCACATGTATAATCAATTTCAAAATGATTTACCTAATTAGCATCAAGATTGGATTGGGCCATCAATTTTTCCAATCTTTGTCCTCTAACCAATTTGGTAATTTGGATATCAATGTTGAATTCTTGGATCCTATTGATCCATCTGCATCTTCTTCCAGACACCTCTTGTTGTGAGAAAATATCCTTCATAGCTACACTTGGCATAAAAGCAATCACAACTCCCCCCATCAAGTAACACCTAAAATACTTGACTACCTTCACAAGTGCATATGCTTGTTTCTCGTTTATGTCATACTTCAACTCAATAGCTTGCAAAGATTTACTAAAGAATGCAATAGGCTATTCATAACCTTCCATATTTTTTTGCAACAACACTGCAACAATAGTATGAAAAGATGCAACAAAGAAGATATGCATTGGGATACTATAATTAGGTGCCTTAAGCACTAGTGCATCTTTAATGGCCTACTTGATATTCTTGAAAGCTTCATCAATCTCACCCTCCCATGTAATAGCAGATCATTTCTTTAACATCTTAGATATAGGTCTAGTAACCTCTACAAAATTTGTCACAAACCTTCTCAAGAAGTTTACCTGACCAAAGAAGGACTGAATTCCTTTGATATTCTTTGGTCTCTGAATTTTATCAATAGTTGCTACCCTCTCGGGGTCAATTCTCACTGCTTGCTTCCCAACTAAGTGGCTAAGAAACTTACATTCAGTGACAGCAAATGCACATATCCTTGGATTTAGTGAAATGCCATATTCCAAAGCCCTCACAAATATTTTCTCTAAATGAGTACAATGGGCTTCTTCCTTCTTGGAATAGGTAGTTAAATCATCTTGATAGACAACAAGGAAATCATTTATGAAATCTAAAAGGGCAACATCCATTGCCCTCTAAAAAGTAGCACCAGCATTTGTGAGACCAAAAGGCATTCTCACATAAACATATGTCCCCCAAGGTGTTGTGAAAGCTATCTTAAACTATTCTGATTCTTTGACAATTACCTGATTATAACCAGAGAAACCATCCATCATAGACATCAATTCTGATTTGGTCACTCTCTGCAACATAGCTTTCATATTGGGCAAACAATAGTTATCTTTTAATGAGCTAATGTTCAAATTTTTGTAGTCTACACAAAGTTTGATATCACCATTTTTCTTTCTCACAGGAACAAGGTTTGAAACCCAAGAAGAGTGCCTTATAGGCTTGATAATTCCAGCATCTCTTAGCTTCATTAACTCTTCTTTCATCTTGGGTGCCAAAATAGGATTAATAGGCCTTTATTTTTGCCTAAAATGTTTAGCATCTTCTTTCAAAGGAATAACATGCTAAAACAAATCTTCTCTATAAACCTTTAGTTTATCATATGACCATGCAAAAACATGCCTGAATTTTCTTAACAATTCAATTAAAGACTTCCTTACCTTTTGAGACATATCCTTACCAATGTACACCTTCTTAGGTGCCTCATGTGTTCCAAGATTTATCTCCTCTAGATCAGCATGATCTTCTCTTTTGATATTCTTTTGAACTCTATCCTGGTTATCAAAGATAGTTTCCAAAACAATAAGCCCCTTGGGCACCTTGTTAGTTTTAAGTTGAATGACTTCATTTCCAAGGACAATCTCTTTTACTTCTATTGACTCAACCAAAGTTGAGCAATCAAATTCCTGACCATGATACTGATCTTTACAACTCATAAACTTCAAGATATCATTATCATCATCAAAAACTTGCCAATTTTCAATATTGTCTAGTACACTAGGCCTAGCTTGAATTTCAACTTTAGAGATACCAGTAAATGTAATATCACTGGGATTGATTGCTATATTGGCTAACAAGTCAGCCATCTTATTGTTACTCCTATCCTTCCACTCAATATTGAAGGCATCAAAATGTTCAATCAAATCCCAAACTGCATTCCTATATTGTTTTAACCTTTTGTTCTTGGAAGCATATACTGACCTGACTTGGGACACCACCAACTCAAAATCACCAACAACACCTAAGCACTTAATACCATGTTTTTGTGCCAACCTCAGTCCTAACAACAATGCCTCGTATTCTGCTATATTCTTGGTACAAAAGAAATTCAATGTGAAAGAAAATTTGTAGGTGTTTCCATTAGGAGAAATAAGTAAAATACCTGCTCTTGCTCCATCCTTGCAATTTGCACCATCAAAGTACATTACCCACAAATCACCCTTCACTGAATTAACACTTACCTCAACAAAGATAGGTGACAAAATAGGTTCTTTCTCAAGTATAGGGTTCTCTACCCTAAAAGAATTAATATCAATATCCACAAAACATGTAGTCTCATTGCCAATATTCCTCTCAATCATGTGGCATACTCTTGGTTCTCACTCAATCTTGACAAACTGATCATCAATCTTGAAAGTGGCATAGGGCAGATCACACTGTAAACTTCCACCCATGGCAGCATTCCACCTTCAAGATAGTAGCATCCCATAATGAGGAGGGATGTCCACCACCAAAACACTCATTGTTAACTCTTTCTCTGGATATGTTGCTAGCCTATATGGCATTGCATTGATAGTCCCAATGACTGGTACCTCCCTCTGATCCATTGCACAACATCTACCTTGAACTGTATCAACTTTAAGGCCCAATTTTTCCATAATCTTAAAAGGCATAATAGTATTAGAGGCACCACTATCAATCATACAATTTCTTAATTTCATTCCATTCACAAGGACACTTAAAAAGAATGGATCAATGTTTTCAAGGCTAGCACTGACAGAACTGTCCAAATATAGAGGAGGAATTTGAGACACAATTCCCTGAGCAACAACACCTTTCAAAGGTTTATCCTGAAATCCATTGCATGAAACATCATTATTATGAACATTATCTACCCATGCCATAGCTCTATCTTTGTGTTTAGGGATCCTCAACAATTTTGACAATGGAACCTTAACTGTAATTTGGGACAATATAGATAACATATCAATAGGAGCAGTGGGAGGAACTTGTATAGCCTTAGTATCTTTTTGTTTATCTGATACATTAGGTGTATTGACCACCTCATTTTTTCATTCTTAGCCATTGTGTTAACTGGCTTCTCAATCTCATTAGAAAATTTTTCAACTCCAACTCCCTTAGGCTCACAATTCTTACCTTTTACATTCTTGAATTTCACCATGTGATCACCTTCTGATTTGTTCTCATTAGGCTCTCTGCAGTTGGTACTCTTTATAAACATTCCTACAGCTTTTCCATTTGTATCCCTTGCCACCATGCCCCTAGTTTGCACTTGGGCAATCATTTCTGCAGTAATCCTATCCATCTCTTCTCTAGAAGGTCTTCTTAAATTTACTAGCTTAGAAGAAGAGTTCATGTTACATGTCTTCTCATCTATGCCTTCATCATCAGAAAATACCTCTTGATGAAAAAGGGGGCCTGATTATGTCTCTTCACATTTACATCTGCTTCTTCATCAAAATCAGAATCATCTTCATATCCTAGATGTGAAGTAGCCATGTTGCATCCAACATCATCTTGATCTTCTTCTTGATCTACCTCCTCATTGCCACAATCTTGATTTTCAGCCATGGATTGTGCAACTACACAATGCTCTGCAGAATGAGTGGACTGGCATGCAACACACCAAGGTATGTCTTCCATGACATTTATTGAAGCTTTTTGTAGAGGGTCAAGGACACCTCTATCATTGTTTCCTCTTGCAACAGGGACAACAAGCTTGCCATCCTTCCATTGGGTGTTGTAGGGGTAGTTCTACAATCTATTCTGCTTATTGAAATTGTTGTTGAACTGAGACCTTTCATTGGTAGGAGCACTGATGTTCCTATTTGCAAGTGCCTTCAAATCCTTTAATGCATTGAGCACCTTATCCAATTTATCTTCTTCTTGCCTCCTAGTTCCAACATTCCTATCATTTTCTTTTTTGTATTTCTTGTCCCCAAACAACTTAGGGTCATCTCTCTTCCCACCCAACTTCCCTAATATTTTCATATTATTCTCAATATTGATAGCAATCCTAAAAGCATCTCTAAGAGTTCTTGGTTCCTTATCCCTCAACAAATAACCCATCTTTCCATCAAATGCATTGAAGTATTTAGTTAGACAAACATTGTCATCTAACCGCATAACTTGGAACAACTTATGCATACCCTTCTGAAATCTCATGTTGAAATCAGCTATAGACTCATTCTGATTTTTCCTTATGGTATTGAATTCATTCAACATGAAACTAGCATTAGGCCTATCACCATATTGCTCTTTAAAACATTTCTCAAAAGAATCCCAAGTATCAATACATTTATCAAGAAGTCTCTTAAACCAATCTCTAGCATCCTCCATTAGAGATTGAACAAATAATTTCATGACTACATCCTCATGCTCTACCTCATAATCATTAAGCATATCAACAAATAACCTAAGATGCTCCTCACAACTAATAGCATTATTACCAGAAAACTTAGGTACCTTATCTCTTATATCATTTGGAAAAGCATTTGGGTAGCGCGGTATCCCATCAAAACTGATTTGCCTATAGCCTTCTAGTTGCATAGGTCTTCTTTGAAATCCTAAATTAGTGTTCCCACTAGAATTATTATTTTTATCTATATTCCCACCCACTTGCACATTTGACTATCTATTAGGATCAACAAATGATTTGGCAGTAGTAGCATTGCTAAGTGGAATAGTAGTGTTCATAGATGGCATACCTAGCTCATTAGTAGAAGGGCCATGAACATTAGCTGATGAAGCCTTCAAGAATTGAATCTTTCTTCTTTTCTCTGCAATAGCAGCATCAACTTTAGCTCTTTCCAACTCTTGAGCTAGAGCTTCATCCTCTTCTCTTTTTCTTTCTATCTTTGTCTCCCTATTTGATTTAGGTGGTGGGATCCCTAGTAGTGTCATTGGTTTTCTTATTTGGACACCCACCATCTTCTGCTTTCCTTTTTCATTAATAACTATAGTAGGCCTAGTAATCTCATGTCCATTCTTACCCTTAGGAAAAGGAGCATAACTTTGCACTTATCTGATCACAGGGCCTTCTTCATCAAACTCATGGTCTTGCAACAAGCTTTCCTGATCACTTCTTAGAGCTTCAAGATCACCAAAAACAACATGCTGCAACACCCTAGCAAGCATCGTGTTTCTCTACTTCATTTCATTAATTTTTCTTAAAAGAGACTGCCTCTCCATTAGAGCATTTACTTTTTCAGCCTCTCTCTCCTCTTGTAACCTTTTGTATATGGTATCCTGCTCTGCCAACTACAACCTAAGTGCATTTAGGTCATGTGGATCTATCATGTTGTCTTCAGAGCTTGATTATACTTCCACATCAGTAGGATGTTGATATGGGAAATGCACTCACCTTGGTTCCATGGGCTACCTTCTAAATATGTCCTCATAAGGATCTAGATTCAGCCCATAACCTTTTTCTGTAGCATGTTCATCTTGACCTGCAGGTAATGAACCCTTATCTTCAAATACTACTTGTAGGGTATCATAAAATTTGTCTTCAGAGCAGCCACTGTCTGATCTAGAACTTATGTCTTTTGAATCTTCCTCATTGGAGGATGCAAGTGGTGCTCTACCTTTGGTATTTCTTTTCTCTCTCCTAGGAGCACTAGTAGACTCTTCATTCATCCTAATCCAGCTCTTCTTGTTAGCTTTAGGTAATTTTTCCAGAGCAATCTTTAGATTTTTCTTGACAAAAGACCTAGTATTCCTCCTTTTGTCCATCTTCAACTTATGACACTAGTTCTTAACCTTTTGAGTCACCACCCACCTAGATGGGAAAACCTTAAAATTCACAAGACAACACTAAAAACTAGAAGAAAACACAAAAGTTTAACACTATTTTTATCTCTAGACTCTCCCCAGTAGAGTCCCCATTTTGTTGGAGCTTTTCCTTGCAGGACCAAACTTGAATCAATAGATGGGCTTGAATCTCAAAATAGTTACTCAAATTTGACAAAAAAATAGTCCAATTGATGAGGATTGAAAGGAATCCTCCTTCTTCTTTTAGCTCCACATCACTCAGGTGGGTATTGCCTTATCTGTACACTCAAGACACCTCATGATAAACAATAGGCCTATAGATATATTATTGTGGAATAGTCTTCAAACCCTTTTGGGTATCTTGTACCCCAATGAAAACAATTCTTATGCAATATCCCTATTTGCATAGAATGAGTCTGAAAACTAGAGAGGACCTCCTACTACCACTACCAACATGAAAGGGAAAGATATTTGATTTGAATAATTAATGTTGGTTTGAAAAGACTCCTGAAATACCCCTAATCTCTCATAGACCAGTGCCTTATCCAATGGGCAGCATAATCAAATACCTCACTGCAATAGAGAGCTATGAAACAAGAAGACAATACATTCAAATATGTTGATGCCTTACATCAACCATACACCATCAACCAAATCATACTTTAAAAATCCACCTATGTTACCAACTATGCTATCACTCATTTAAAGGATTTTAACTCTCCCCTTAGAAGAGACCTATAAACAAGTAATACATTAATCAGCATCCACTAAAAGACAAACATGAGATACCCTTGATACCCCAGCTCATACACACCTGAAAACCAATCCTAAACTAGTTATCTTTGCGAAGACAAATCCACTTTCAAACACATAGGAAATGCAAATAGAAAAATCAAACACCCTTGATGTATGATTAATGAATTCAAAATTCAAATGGAGACAAATCTGATACCAGTACAAATGTATTGAAATCTTATACATAAGACAAACTATTGCAACTTCTTTATATTCTCTTAGCTAGAAAGGAAAGAGGGAAAACCATAGATGCAGAGAAGAAGGAAGTATCTACAGGAAAAAAGACCCTTCCTGGAACTGAAAAAACTAGAAAACTTCCAATTTTTTTTAACCCTTACTCTATCAAAAAACACACTACTTATACCCCTAGTCACCTTGGAATCCTCAAAGAGGATGCATCAAGCTATGGGTGACTAGGGTTAGGGTTTCAACTACCCAACCAATCAAAAATTACATCAAAATTTATTACAGGGGAAGAGACACAAGCAACCCAGAGAAAATGAATCTCAAACAGATCTACCATCATCAAAATCTACAAGAACAGTACAGAACAGCAAGGAATTGCCATGAAAACTAGTCAAATTGGCCACCTACAAACACACCTCAAGCACAAAACCACACTTCTCCTAGTACAAAAACATCATTCCACTGACCATAGAGACCCTCAGATCAGTCGGCAACAACCAGCGCCACCAAACCAATTGAAATCAACTGCTAAAACCATAAATTTTGGTACTTCCTATCGTTGGAAACCCCATTCAAAAATTCAAATTCAAACTACAACGGTCACGTCAAAAATTTTAAAATGCAACCATAGATCTTTTCCTTTTCCTGACAGATCGGACGACAGGTGAGATCTCCATTTATCTTTAAAAATGATCGCGGAACCCAAAACAATCAGCCGCCACCAAGACAACAACCCGGTGAATAAGAAAATAGCACGTCAGCGACAACTGGCACAAAGGACCCACTGAGTAGGCTTTCCATCTTTAGTGAAGATCGGCGGTTGTCACTACACCACTTCCTTATCCATCATGCAACTTACCCATGCAGTGTAATGACAGCCAAGAGATCATGCGACACTTTAACCTCTTTACAAACTGGCGGCCCCATTGACACAACATAGTTAGCAACATGCGGACCACTGAAAAACTACCAATCAATTTTGTCTGACACTAGGAACACATCACAAAATTTTCCTTGTCTTCGCATCAAACGGTCGTCGCAAAAGTGCTAGCATAAAGCATGTGCATTTCCAATCAATGGTATGACGACAACCGTTAGATCTTGCAATGTATGAACTCCCCTGAGACTAGCGAACCCATTGACAAATCCACCTTAGCACACTTGGACTATTGAGAACACACCCAATCCACTACGTCTGACATAGGTCCCACTGACCTCCCCTTGATTCCAAATGGATGGTGGTCGCATAATCGCATGGCTTGGAAAGATTCCATGCAATCATACGAAAACCACAGGATCAAAAGGTCACTGAGATACCAGGCCCACCGAGATAGAAAATCCAACTAATCACTGACATGAGCAATGAGAAACTGGCATGGTAACATGACATGGCATAGGACCCACGATGAATCACTATCTTGGAAGATTGAACGATGGGCACATGATTGCGAGGGGGAAGAATATTCCTTGAGATCACGTGCCAGCCGTAGATTGAAAAGAGAACAAGAGACCAAGCCCGCTAGGACAGATGGCAAGCAGTCACTAAATCACATGTTAGAACCCTCTGATAGCTTGCAGTCTTGCGAACTAGCAACAACCACAAATTAAAGGCTTAAGACTTAGGAAATATTTCGGCGGGGGAACTATAGGATTTAGGAAAAATTAAAGGGGACCCCGCTAGACACAAAAAACCTAACCATGAAGATGGTAAAGTGGTCTTTTAATTAACACATGCTGTAAAAAGGTTTTAAGTTGCTAGAAAAAGAAACACCAAAATAGAACAGGGCTCGGGCACTTAGGTCAAATTTTGAATTTTAAGCATCCAACGGCTAGTTTTTTGAAAATTTGACAAGGGTTTTAGCTAGAGACTAGAAAAGAGACTATAGAGGCCAGGGGAAGAACAATGAGGGCATGAAAATTTTTCTAAGCACTAACATAGTCAAATCTCTTAACCAAGTGGACTAAGAAAGTCTTATTATGTATCATTCATAGAATGAGCATTGTTATCCTGTCAACCCCAGAGTGACTATTGGCTGGACGATAATGGTTGGTCTTAAATCATCTAACAAGGTCACACCTAACAGTGTGTTTGTAACCTTTAACAAGGTTGGGTCTTCATCGACCTCACTTTAGAAGAGTGAATATTTTTGGGTTGCCAGTCCTAGGTGGTTTTTCCCTTCATAGGGTTTCCACGTTAAATCTTTTGTGTTATGTGTTGATTGTGATATTTGTTTTGATGTCATATTTACATGTTGCTTATTTGATTTGATTGGTAACTGCTATAAGTTTTAGACTGATAATCGGTAAGTGCACAGATAGTAAAAGTATTTTAAGTTACCGAGCAACAAAAATTGAATTATTTGTTTTTGGATTATACATTTTGAATTGGGACAGTGATTAACTGATTCACCCCCCTCTCAGTTATTCTAACAATTTGTATCAGAGCATTGGTTTCTTTGAACAAAGTTTTAAGGACTTCAGTAAAAAGATCTCAAAATGTATAAGAGGGAAGTGCCAAAGCTGAACAAAGAGAACTTTGTAGTATGGTAGAACTGGATGAAGTTGCACATATCTGGAATTGGGAATGCTGCACTAGAATTCATGGAGAATGGCTATATAGAACCGACACTAGGTCCCCTGACACTTGATCAATTGAAAGATAGGCATGAACATAATGTTACTATGATGGAACTTTCTACTACCTACACCGATGCCGAATTTGAAGATATCAAAAGTTGCACTACTGTAAAAGCCATGTGGGATAAACTTTCTCAAGTTTACAGTGGAGATGCAAATGTCAAAAGGGCTAGAGCAAAAAGCCTAAGAGGTCAATTTGACAATATGAAGATGAAAGAAGGTGAGAATATTGTGTAATATACAAATAGACTAAAAGAGGTAGTACATGCTATTAAAGCATCTGATGGAGAAACTAGTGAAGAAATAGTTGTAAGAAAAATACTTAGAACTTTATTGCCGGTTTACGCAATAAGAATATCTGTTATCCATGAGACAAGGTCTGCATCTAGTAATGTACTTACACTTGACAATCTGATTGGTAAACTTACAACCTTTGAGTTAAATAATTTTGATAACAGTGTTTTACCATCTGTGGAATCCGCTTTCATGTCTTCTCTGAAGATTAGTAAGTCTAGCAGGAATAATAAAAATGATAGTCGTAGTAATATCGATGATGAGCTTGATGAACTTGAAGCTCTTATGGCCAGAAGATTACCTAAAGGTAAAGGAAGGTATAGAGGTAAGCTACATTTGTTTTGGCATGCTTTAATTGTAAAGAGGTTGGTCACATCACTGCTAGATGTCCACATAAGAAAGATGATGATAGAACCAAAGACCAATCCAAAGGAAGCTATGGGAGAAGATTCAATAAAGGCTATCGACACAAAAAAGATAACTGAGACAACAATGACAAAGGGAAAATGGTATGTTTCATAACTGAAGATAATGAATTTGAATCTAATTATGATGATGATGTAGAATTTGTATTTGTTTCTATGAAAGATGACTCAGAGGAAGAAGAAGAAAAACATGAAGAAACAACACTGATCTCTAAAGTTAACAAAAAAATACATGGATCATAGATAGTGGCTGTACACATCACATGACTGGTGATGAGGAGAAGTTTGATCAATTTGAAGAAAACAATGGAGGATCAATTAAGATGGGTAATGACACACCCTATATGGTAAGAGGTAAAGGAACCTTAATGATAAATGATATGATAAAATGTGATAATGCTTATTGGGTAGATGGATTCAACTATAACTTGTTAAGTGTGGCACAACTAAATAATTCAGGTCACCGAGTTGCTTTTGAGAGAAAGAAAGTGAAAATCTTTGATGATGGGGGAAGACTAGTTGGAACTAGAGCACAATCAAGAGGTAATCTATTTTATCTTGATACTGATGAGTCTTCTTTCTTGATGATGAAAAATGAAGATGCTTGGTTGTGGCATGAAAGGTTATGCCATGTGAACTTTGATAACATGATTAAGATCAATAAAAGGAAAAGAGTTAGAGGGCTACCTAACTTGTCAAAATCCAATCATCTTATGTGTCATGAATGCCAAAAAGGGAAAATGACTAAATCTAGTTTCAAAAGTAAGGATTACTCAACAAAGAAGATACTTGAGCTAGTTCATACCGACCTATGTGGTCCTATGAGAACTCAAAGTTATTATGGTGATAGGTACTTTATTCTTTTTGTTGATGACTATACTAGATTGATGACTATTATGTTCTTAAAAGAAAAATCTGAAGCATTTAAGATGTTTAAGTGGTATAAGGCTAAGCTAGAAAAAGAGACTGGTAAGGAATTGAAATGTCTAAGATCTAATAGAGGAGGTGAATTTATCTCTGATGAATTTACTAACTTCTATAATGAGCATGGTATTAAAAGATAGGTCTCTGCATCGAGGACACCTCAGCAGAATGGGATTGTTGAAAGAAGGAACAAGTCAATAGTTGACTATGCTAGGACATTGATGCTACAAAATAATGTTGCTCAGACATACTGGAGGGAAGCTGTCAGTATAGCAGTTTATGTGCTTAACCGAGTTAAACTAAAGAAGGACACCAACAAGACACCTTATGAGTTGTGGTTTGGACACAAACCTACTGTAAGTTATTTTAAAAATTTTGGAAGCAAATGTTTTATTTTGAAAGATGAGAGAAATGGAAAATTTGACTCAAAAGGTGATGAAGGGATATTCCTAGGATATTCTAGTAAAAGAAAAGCATATAAATGTCTGAATAGAATTGCTAATAAAATGATTGAAAGCACTAACATTTGAGTTGATGAGTTTGATGAAAAGAACATAGAGGAAAGTACAAAGGAATCAGAAGACTATGGTAGATTCACTTACACTGAACAACTAGAATATCTACCGAAGCCTTAGCCTATGATAACCGGTCAATAGGAAAACAATATAGAACAACAGGAAGGAGAAACTGATGAGTAGAATGGCCCTACCAAGCAAGCAAATGAACCTACACAGGATGAACAAGAAAGGAGAGATAGGATACTAGTGAGTTTTGTTAGAAGACACCATCCTGAATCACAAATCATTGGAGACAAACAAGCTAGCATGCAAATAAGGAGCAAAGCAAGACAAGGTACATGTCTAGTTTGTGATTATGAGCCGAAAAATGTGAAAGTTGCATTAGAGAATGATGTAGAAAAGAAAAAAACCTGGACCTTAGTACCCCAACCTAAAGATAAGAATATTATCGGTACTAAGTGGATATTCAGAAACAAGCAGAATGAGAATGGAGAAGTAACCAGAAATAAAGCTAGATTGGTATGCAAAGGATATGCACAGGAGGAAGGTATAGACTATGCTGAAACCTTTGCACCTATTTCTAGATTAGAAGGATTCAGAATGCTACTTGCATATGTTGCACACAAGAAATTCAAATTATATCAAATGGATGTCAAGTCAGTGTTTCTGAATGGAATACTTGAAGAAGAAGTCTACATAGAACAACCTAAAGGGTTCGTTGATCCAGAAAAGAAAGATATGGTATGTAGAATACATAAAGCTTTATATGGTTTGAAGCAAGCATTGAGAGCCTATTTTGAGAGGCTACATACTTATTTTTTAAGTATAGCATTTGTAAGAACAAGTGAGAACAAAAATCTATATATGAACGGAGATACTGATGATACAATTATTATTGCTGAAATTTTTATGGATGATATCATATTTGGAGGTCAACATCAAATATGTAAATCCTTTGCTGATGATATGAGGAATAAATTTGAAATGTCTATGTTTAGAGAGATTAAGTTCTTTCTTAGACTACAAGTGATTTTGCAGAGTGATGGGATATTCATCACATAGTCTAAATACATAAAAGAAGTATTGAAAACATTTGGCATGGAAGATGCTAAACCTGTGGGAACACTAATTTCTACTGGATGTAAATTGACTAAGGAAGATAAAAATATAGAAGTAAACTAGACACTGTACCGATCAATGATTGGTAAGCTAATGTATGTAGTTCACAGTAGACCAAACATAGCACATGTTGTGGGAATAGTTTCTAGATTTTCTGCTAATCCTAGAGAATCAAACATGATTGCTACTAAAAGAATCTTAAGATACCTGAAGAAAATAGAAGACTATGGATTATGGTATCCTAAGGAAGGCAAGTTTGAACTCAGAGTCTATATCGACATTGATTGGGCTAAAAATGTGGATGATAGAAAAAGCACCACCGGAGGAGCATTCTTCTTTGGTGAAAGACTTGTTACCTAGACAAGTAAGAAGCAGGCTTGCATTTCTCAATCTACAATCGAAGCAGAGTATGTTGCTACTACTACAAACTATTCAAACATTGCATATACTAAACAAGTTCTGGAAGGTATGAATGAAATGATCACTGAGTCGATGATTATATACTATGATAACACCAGTGCAATAAACATTTCAAAGAATCTAGTGATGCATTCTAAAATGAAGCATATATCAATAAAGTATCACTACTTGAGAGAATAAGTACAGGAGAAGCAAGTTAAGCTAGAGTTTGTTACATCAAAAGAACAACTTACATATATATTTACAAAAGCTCTACCGAAGGACACATTTGAGTACTTGAGGACTAGACTTGGGGTCTATCCCCTATCTACCGGTCACTAAGGTGATTTAGATGTTGCATCAGCCTAATCTTATCAGAAGATCATACATGTTGATGAAGCATAGTTGGAAATTTGGATCATGTCTAAAACTGTGAAAGGTACTAGAATAGATTGGCATATCAATATACAGAGATACAAAGTATGCACCGGACAACAGAGAGTTACTTGACTACTGAAGAGCTATTTATTTATTTGTGTCTTTGGCATTGTTGTCAAAGGGAGAGATAAACAATATGAAACATATGAAACATTACCGATGAGAGAACTATCTGAGGGAGCAACAAATTGAAGAAAGGGAGAGCATTGAAGATCAGTTACTGAGAATAGAAGAAGGAATCCAAGAGCTGAAAATATCATATTTCCAGATTGGCAAAGCTACATTTTGCAATGTTTTTGAGTAACATAGTGATTAAACATATTAAGCTAGGGAGAACTTGTACAACATTTGTTCACAGAGTTGTAGAATACATGTTTGTTATGTGCATGGTATATTTCATATTTCTTGAGTTTCCATCAATGCCAAAGGGAGAGATTGATGAATTACAATTGATTTAAAACCTGATTGAAGAAACTATGATTTAAGATCACTGAGAAGATTGATTAGATATGTAATATGATTAAATTAGTATTATGTTGTCATTGATGTCAACTAGTTTGACAATACTTATCTTGTAAGTTACTATACCGATACATCTGCAGTGAAGGAGTGAAAGAGATGAAGAACAAAAATATCTACATGAGGAAGATGGATATGATAGATGAGGATAGAGAATACATTGAGTAACTTGTTGATGAGTCTATGACTTTATGTTATTGACTTGATTATGTTTCATTCATCTACAATGAGGAAAAGAGTTGAAAGACACAAAGCAGTGTTGTTGGTTCATGAAGCATTTCAGTATACACCAACGAAGTGTAGTGTATACCGAGCACAGTATAAATTGAGCTTGTGTTCACCAATGCATTTCTTTGTTAATCGAGAAGAACATAATGAACTAAATGATTATTTTAGCTGATAAGATTGATGACCTAGCAAGTGTATGAATTCGAGGTATCAGATAAAGTTTGTTACACAGATTGATGACTAACAAAATTTAGGAAAGATCTAAAGGATGAGAATCAAATGTATTATTGACATGAGTGCCAAGGTATGATTAAGAGGAAAAATCAATGAAGATGATTAAGTGACAAAATCTGATGGGATAGAAGAAAAGGTTTTACATGACTATATAAGAGACTGGAGATTTCACAATGAGTGTGATGTCGGAAGAGAAGGAAACTACAAAATCATCACATGAACAAGTTTTCATGCATTCTAATCATACTGGTTAAGGAGAACCCTACTACAGAGCATTACTAAGTGACAGAGAGTGATTACCGATGGACAGTAAGTTCAATAGTGTTTGAAACAAATTTGATTTATTGATTAGAAAGATTTGTATGAGTTGAACATTGATCTATAATTTGCAATTGAAGTTGTATTAAGTTAGATCACCTACTATTACATATTTAACCATTGTACATAGTCAAATCTCTTAACTGAGTGGACTAAGAAATTCTTATTATGTATCATTCATAGAATGAGCATTTTTATCCTGTCAACCCCAGAGTGACTGTTGGTTGGACGATAATGGTTGGTCTTAAATCCTCTAACAAGGTCACACCTAACAATGTGTTTGTAACCTTGAATATGGTTAGGTCTTCACCGACCTCACTTCAAAAGAGTGAATATTTTTGGGTTTCTAGTCCCAGGTGGTTTTTCCCTTCACAGGGTTTCCATGTTAAATCTCTTGTGTTATGTTTTGATTGTGATGTTAGTTTTGATGTCATAATTACATGTTGCATATTTGATTTGATCGGTAACTACTATAATTTTTAGACTAATAATCAGTAAGTGCACAGATAGTAAAAGTATTTTAAGTTACAGAGCAGTAGAAATTGAAGTATTTGTTTTTGGATTATACATTTTGAATTGGGATAGTGATTAACTGATTCACCCCCTCTCAATTATGCCAAAAGATATCTTGGACAATGAAACCTTCCTAGGAATTTTTTTCCTCCATCAACTTGCCTTTAAATTCAATAAACTTTGCCTCATCTATCTCAAACTCATAGACTTGGGTTAACCAAGTGTAACACATATCGATGAGTTCCAAAACATAGAACAAATACTAATATTTATGGGAGCATCAGACCAATAATCAGATCAAGAACAAGAAACATCTTATGTCTGAAAGCTAGACCCCAAGGGTAACTTCGGGAAAGAGGAAGTCTTTAGACACAAAATTGAAAATAAAAAGGAAAAAAATGAGTCCTTTTGTGAAAACCCCTCTCGGGCACATTTTGACTCTAAGAAAGAAAAATAAAGGGTGTATCTTCTGGTGAAAACCTCTATGATGTGCTAGAAGATGAGGAGTTGCCTCTTCCCACCATCCAGGACTACATATTAGAGTAGTCTTCCATCCTCATTGAAGACACCAAACCAGTCAATTTTGGAATAAAAGAATGCCCAAAGATGACATATATTGCAGCATCCCTGACCAAAGCTGACCAACTATCTTTCACAGTACTCCTCCATGAAGCTACAATCAATTTTTCATGGTCATATGCACACATGTCTAGGCTTGACCCAAATCTAGTTGTTCATCATTGTTCTATAGCTCCCAATGCTAAGCGAGTTAAGAAAAAGCTTCAAAAAATGCATCCAAAAGTATCCCTACTAGTAAAGGAAGAACTTGAGAAGCTCCTACAAGAAAAAATCATTAGAGCCATTTACTACTCATAGTGGATCTCAAACATGGTGTCATTCACTAAGCCTTCAAGAGAAATCAAAATCTGCATAGAATTCAGAGACTTAAACAAAGAATTTCCAAAGGATAATTTCCCCTTACCAAACATCGACATGATAGTTGATCTCACAGCAGGCCATGAGATGTTGTCACTGGTGGATGGATTCTCAGGGTATAATCAAATCCATATAGTAGAAGAAGATCAACACAAAAAAAAATTCACAATGCCATGGGGCACCTTCTACTATAATATGATACCATTCAAGCTATAGAATGCAGGGGCTACATATGAATGAGAAATGACAGTAATATTCCATGATATGATACAAAAAATCCTTGAAGACTATGTGGATGATATATTTTCAAAATCAAATTCATGGTTGGAACACCTCAACATCCTTGAGTGTGTATTTGATCATCTACATCACTATGGATTAAAGATAAATCCAAAGAAGTGTTTCTTTTGTGTCACATATGGAAATTTGTTAGGCTTCATTGTATCATGGTGTGGCATTGAGATTGACCCTAAAAAATTTAAGGCCATAATAAAAATTCCTCCACCCCAAACACTCAAACATATCAAAAACCTACAAGGTAAACTTCAATCAGTGCATCGAGTCCTATCACAACTGGTAGACAAGTGTCAACCCTTCACGCATCTACTCCATAAAGACACAAGCATCAAATGGGAACCAATCTACCAATAAAGCTTTGAGAAACTAAAAGAATATCTGGCTAACTCTCCCATCCTTGTACCACTAGTCCTAGGATTCCCTTTTATCTTATACATCTTAGCAACCACTACAACACTTGGGGCACTATTAGCACAACTTGATGACAATAGAAAAGAGTGAGCCATCTACTATATCAGTTAAACACTTGTTGGCTATGACCTCAATTATTTGCATATGGAAAAGGAATGTCTTGTAGTGGTCTTTGCCACTCAAAGGCTTTGGCATTATATGCTTAGCTACACCATCAAGCTTATCTCTAAGGTGGGCCAACTTAAATACCTGCTATCAAGAACAACATTAGTAGGCCAGATGGAAAAATGTGTCATGCTTCTCAGAAATTTTGATATCTAGTACATAGACTGAAAATAAATAAAGGGGAAAGTCATTACCAATCAACTAATTGAACCACCCCTGGTTGATGTATATCCACTAACTATGGAATTCCCTAATGAACACCTATGCATGATCGAAGAACAACCAATATGGATTCTATACTTTGATGGCTCCTACACATCACATGGATCAGGAGAAGGAATACTCTTTGTCACCCCTCAAGGTGACTATATTCCAAAATCATTCAAATTAGGATTCGCATGCACCAACAACATTGTAGAATATGAGGAACTCATCTCAGGCCTCAAAATATCTATCTAGTAGAACATCATAGAACTACAAGTGTTTAATGATTCACAACTTATTATTAAGAAAGTCCTAGATGAATTCCAAGCAAAGGATGACAAGATTCTACCTTACAAATAATTGGTGGATAGATTGAAAGAGCACTTCCTAAGCCTATAGTTCATGTAGATACCTAGGATATAGAAAAAATCTTATGACATAATGGGAACCATCAGATCCTTTCTAGAGATCCCTTGAGATTCATCACATTATGAATTATTAGTTGAGTAGCTACACACACTGACTTATGAGAATTTTGATTCTAAAATGGTGTGCATCTTGGTTGGTCCTCAGTCCCCATGGTACCATGACATTCATGCTTATCTTAAAATGGTATCATATCCCTTCACCTCACAAACACCCAACTCCAGAACATGATTCATAGAGTATCCTAATACACTCTGTTGGATATTGATAATTTATTGAGGAGATTGTTGATACATTTAATATGTTTAATCACTACGTTGAGTGATGTTGGAATTTTTGTTGTTTTCATTTGTGTTTTGTCACTAATGTCAACATATGTTTCTGTGAAGAGAATGGGTCGATTACTACAATGTACAGATGTTTCAGATTTTGATGCATGAGCATCTCAGGTCCTTGGTAATCCTATGTCACCAAAAATATGTTTGAAATTTTCTGTGTTGCTCGATTCCTTCTTTGACCGAGTTGGTTTGGTGTTGCTTGGTTTCCTTTTTTTATTGGTGTTAGTTGGTTATCTCTTTGGCACTTGATTATTTCCCTGGTGCTCAGTGATGCTTGTCTAGCACTCAATTATCCTTGCTTACCAAGTTGTTTACTTTGGATATCTATTGAGGCTGACTCTTGCATTTATTATTAGTCATGTATTTAATGATGGTATCTATCATTGGGAAGTGTGTGGACCTAGATCTGGTCATAAATTTCAATGATGGTGGATCGGAATGCTGACTTGTTCAGTAGCCTCTTGTATAAATGCACATGTTTGGTTAGAGTTTAGGAGTCAATTTTTAGTTAGGAGATAGAAGCTAGAAGATTAGAGATTATTGGTAGATCATCACATGTTGGAGGAATTCTATACTTGATTGTAATATCTAGCCTAAACTGGGAAGGCCTTATAGCTTGGCATGTATAAATCAATTGAAGTTAATATATGAAAGTTTCTGCATTCTCTCTCTCACTTTTGTGTGTTGTTGCTTCCACATGTGATCTCTACAAGGTGGATCTAGTTAGGGTGTGCCTGTGGCCCCTCTCCCCATCCTCCCTTGCATCAAGTGGTATCAGATCGAGGTTAGATCTAGATCTAGGTTTTTGAATCTAGGTTTGAGAGTTCCATCTTGTCAAGCCCTAGTTGATTTATTTTGGAGTAGTAGATTTTGATCTAGCCTGTAATTACAGAGGGTTTCAAGATGGTTCGTGGGAGGAAAGATGCAGATCCAGGATTGGTAGACATGTTGCAACAGCTTCCTGCTAGATTAGAAGTTGTTGAAATAGCCTAGAGAAGAGGAATATATCTTGAATATTTTAGTGATGATGAAATTGAGGAAGAAAAAGGTAATGTACAACCTCCACCAGTGATGGATCAAGGTAAGGAAAGATTATTGAAGGCTTTGACAAATCTGAAGTCTACACCACACTTTAATCCTCCTAAGTATAGTAGAAAATTAGATTTTGATGAATTGGTGGACTGGATCACTGAAATGGAAAAGTACTTTGAATATGAAAATATACCTAAGGAAAAGAAGGTGAAAATTGAAAGCACAAAGTTGAAAAGTCATGCATCCTTGTGGTGGGAACATCTGCAGTTGGACAGAAAGAGGAAAGGCAAAGAAAAAAGCAAGGTATGGAATAAAATGGTGAATAAATTGAAAGGAAATTTCTTACCTTGTGATTATCAGATCAACCTAGTTATGCGAATGCAAAGTTTGAGATTGAAACATAGCTTGGTAAAAGAATATACTAAGGAATTATATAGATTAGATATTAGATCTGGATATGATGAAGATTATGTGGAAAGAATTGCTAGATACCTGAATGGTTTGAGAGTTTCCATCCAAGAAGAAATCAGTTTGGTAAAATTGGAGAACATTGAAGAGGCTTATCAATTTGCATTGAAAGATAAGGAAAAATAGAACAAGAGACATGAGAAAAGACAAAGAGGTAGAGGTGGTAGATTCCCTAGAGGAAGAGGTAGATCTCATGGTGAAAACAATAGATCTAAATCTGAAAAGACAACACTAGATAAAGGCAAGACTGAGTGGAAAGGTGAAAGTTCATCTAGAGGCAGAGGCAATAACTATTGAGGTGGTTATAACAGAGGTGGTTTCTAAGGAACTTGTTACAATTATGGAGAGGAAGGACATAGATCATTTGAGTGTACACATGCAAGTAAAAAGGTCGATAATAGTAGAAATGCTTTGGTGCAAGAAGTATCACCAAATGAACCTGAGAAGGAAAATAAATTGATGGTAAGGAGAGAACTTTGGAGTGAAAGTAATAAGGAAGATCCAGTAAGGAAAAGTTTGTTCAAGGCCATCTATAGAGTTTCTGATGAAGTTTGGAAGGTAACTATTGACAGTGGTAGCTTGTAGAATCTAGCATCAGAAGAAATTGTTAGAAAGTTGTTGAAAAGGTTGGAACATCTGAAGCCCTATCAGATTTCATGGATCAAAGATGAGCATACACTCTTGCTAAGTGAACAATGTTATGTGAATTTGAAAATTGGAAAGTACTATGATAAGGTGTTATGTGATATCATGCCTATGGATTGTTGTCATATATTGTTGGGTAGACCTTGGCAATATGATAGACATGCTATATATGATGGGAGATTGCATAAATATACTATTTGGGCTGATGGAAGAAGACAAATCTTGTTGCCTTTGATTGAAGAGCCTATTAGTAATATTTGTACATCTATGAAAGTTCTCTTGATGGAAGGAAGAAAGTTTGTTAAGGATTTGAAGAAGAATGATGTATGTTTTGTTGTGATTCCTAACAAACCAAGTGAGAAAACAAAGGATAGTATACCTAAGGAGATTGATAAGTTACTCAC
Source organism: Chamaecyparis obtusa (assembly GCA_027943335.1). NCBI lineage: Eukaryota > Viridiplantae > Streptophyta > Pinopsida > Cupressales > Cupressaceae > Chamaecyparis > Chamaecyparis obtusa. The sequence goes on from BSBK01011641.1 coordinate 223,027, forward strand.
CATGTACAGTGAGATCATTTCTAATAATGTACCTAATAGTTTTCCATCGAAGAGAATCATTGATCATTGCATGAATCTAATCCCTGGAGTTAGTTTACTGAATATGGCACCACATCGGTTGAGACCTACTGAGAATCAGGAATTGAATTGACAGATTCAAGAATTGTTGTATAAAGGTTTGATTTGAGGAAGTTTGAGTCCTTGTGTAGCACCTATTGTATTGGAATTAAAGAAGAAAGGAGAATGGAAAATGTGTACTAATTCCAGAGAAATCAACAAGATGACAGTGAAATATAGGTTTCTTATACCAAGAATGGATGACATAATGGATAGTTTGACTCGAGTGAAGTATTTTACCAAAATTGATTTGAAAAGTGGGTACCATCAAATCAGAATCAAAGAAGGTGATGAGTGGAAGACTACTTTCTAGACAAAAGAAGGTTTGTATGAGTGGTTGGTTATTCCTTTTGGTTTAACTAATGCACCAAGTACCTTTATGAGGTTGATGAATGAAGTTTTGAATAAATTCTTGGGTAATTTTTTGATTGTATACCTAGATGATATTTAGATATTTAGTAAGACTAGAGAAGAACATTTTTTTCATGTTAAACAAGTATTGCAGAGGTTGAAAGAAGAAAATTTGTTGATAAATTTGAGAAAGTGTTCATTCATAAAAGATGAGATTATGTGTTTAAGATTTTTTTATTTCAGTTGATGGTTTGAAAATGGACCCTGAAAAGGTTGAAGCTATTTTGAATTGGTGTACACCTAAGAATGCTAGTGAGGTGAGATCATTTCATGGTTTGGAAAGTTTTTACCAAAAGTTTATTACGAATTTCAATTCAATTTGTAATACTATGACTGAGACTATGAGAGGAGATGAAAGAGAATTCAAGTGGACACATGGAGCTGATAAAATTTTTGAGACTCTAAAGAAGAAGGTTTATGAATTGCATGTTTTGGCATTGTCTGATTTCAATAATGTATTAGAAGAGGAATGTGATGCAAGTGTAAGTGAAATAGGAGTTGTATTGAGTCAAGAAGGTAAACCTTTTGCTTTCTTTAGTGAAAAATTGAATGATGCAAAAAGGAAATATTTTGTGTATGATTAAGAATTCTAATCTATTGTTCAAGCCCTAAAGAAATGGAGACATTAATTGATATCGACTGAATTTGTAATGTATACCAATCATAAGGCTTTACAATGTTTGGGTAGTCAGAATAAGTTGAATCAGAGATATATGAAATGGGTTGATTATTTGTATAGTTATATATTTGTGAGAAAGCATAAGAGTGGAGTCACTAATCGAGTTGATGATGCATTGAGTAGAAGAAGATCTTTGATGACTGAGATGAAAATTGAAGTTATTGGTTTTGATGACATGAGAGATTCTTATGAGTTTGATCCTGATTTTTCTAAGTCGTGGAGAAAGTGCAGAGCACCTATTCAAGATCAATCGAGTACTAAATGGGAAGAATATTTTATTCAAGAAGGTATGTTGTTTAAAGGTATTCAGTTGTATATACCAAGATGACCAATGAGAACTAATTTGATAAAAGAGAAACATAGTAGTGGTTTGGTTGGACATTTTGGTGTTGATAAAACATTGAATTTGCTTAAGGAGAAATACTTTTGGCCATAGTTGTATAAGGATGTTCAGAAATTTGTGAAAAGTTGTGGAATTTGTCAAATTGCAAAAGGAGTAAGTCAGAATACTAGATTGTATACATTGATTTTTGTTCTTGAGAAACCTTGGATTGATATCAACATGGATTTTGTTCTTGGCTTACCAAAGATAGTGAGAGGTAATGATTCCATATTTTTTTGTTGTGGATAGATTTTATAAAATGGAAAATTTTATACCTTGTAGAAAGACATTAGATGCAGTACATAAAGCAGATCTTTTCTTTAAGGAAATTGTCAGATTGCATGGATTACCGAGGAGTATTATATCTAACCGAGATATTAAATTTGTTGGATACTTTTGGAAGACCCTTTGGATAAATGTTGGCATCAAGTTGAAACATAGTTCTACATTTCACCTACAGATCGATGGACAAACACAAGTTGTCAATAGAAGTTTGGGAAATTTTTTGAGATGTTTAGTTGGAGACACATTGAGTAATTGGGATTCTATGTTGGCACAAGAAAAGTTTGCATACAATAATTCAGTAAATAGGAGTACTGGAAAAACATCTTTTGAGATTGTAAATGGCCTACAACTGAGAGGTATATCAGATTTGAGGGATATTGCTGATGAAAGAAAGAGAAGTGTTGAAGGAGTAAAGTTTGTTGAGTACATGAAGACATTGCATGAAGATGTGAAACATAAGTTGGAGAAAAGTAATAAAAAATACAAAGAAAGAGATGATAGATCAAGAAGACATAAGAATTTTGTAGTCGGTGATGAAGTAATAGTTTATTTAAAGAAAGGTCAATTTCCTATTGGAACATATGGAAAGCTGAAAATGAAGAAGTTTGGCCCTTGCAAGATTTTGAGAAAATTTGACAGTGGAAATGCATATGAGATTGAGTTACCTGATGACATGGATATATCACCTATTTTCAACATTGCTGATTTGTCTGAGTATCATGAGTTAGATAAAGAGATGACAGTATCGAATGATTATACTAAGAAGCAGACAAAAGAAATTGAGCATATTTTGGAACAAAGAATTGGTAGAAGTACAAGATGAAAATAGTATATGGAATATATGGTAAACTGGAAGAATAGGCTGATTGAAGATAGTTCATGGATTTCACAATCTGAGTTGGATGCAACTTGGATCGTACCTATTTCATGATTTAGAGAATCATTTTCAAAGAACCCCATGTGTCTGATGTAGGAGCATCTTGGGTCCTGGGCAATCCTATGTCACCAACAATATGTTTGAAGTTTTTTGTGTTTCTAAGTTCCTTCTTTAACTGAGTTGGTTCATTTTTGCTCAATTTCTTCTTTTTATCGGTGTTGGTCAGTTCTCTCTCTGGCACTTGATTATTTCCCTGGTGCTTCCTGATTCTTGTTTGATACTCAGTTATCCTTGCTTACCAAGTTGTTTACTTTGGTTTTTATTGAGGCAAACTCTTCAACTTATTATTGGTCATGTATTTAATGATGGTATCTATCATTGGGAAGTGTGTGGAACTAGATTTGGTCATTCCTTCCTGATGTAAAGTGGGCAACTGGAAGCCTCTAGCAGTAAGTAATGGTAAGGTTTTGGGTACTCAATACATAGTCAAGTGCCCTACACCTATCCCAAGTGTAGAATGAACAATAAATGAGGTTATCAAAACCCCAAGACCCAAGGGTAACCTAATCACTAGGTTCCACAAAGTTCTAGACACCAATGACCATGGGTTACTATGGTGTCTCCTTAGTCCAATAAGCAACCAATTCCCATGAAATGACTCACAAGACTAGGGGTGGCCTAAAATCACTGCTCTGGCCTATTTAGGTCCTATTTGTTTAGTTCCAATGGTTCTTTCACTTACAAGCAACCCATACACACAAGTTGCTTCACAATCCAAAGACTAGGCTTGCAGCCCTTCCTAGAAGGAATTTTGAACATAAGTCAAAACACTTCCACATGAGCTATGAAATAGGTTGGATATTTTGACACCCTTTTGGGCTTTATAAAACATATCCAATCACAAAGATGTGAAGTTGAGTGTTGGATGTTGACACAACTACACTAGACCAGGCTAATAAGCCTAATTAGGTCTCCAAATGCACCACAAGTGCTCTTTCCTCTAAGCCAATGCACAAAAAAATTATGGGATTTTATGGGGTCATATAAAAGGACTCAAAATCTAGGTTTTAGAGTCTTGGTGAATCTCCAACCAAGAGTTATGGTGACTGTTCTAAGTCACTGACTGGTGCACACATAGAGATGTACACCTAGGGCATAACGGCAAACCCACTCCCCTAAAAATCTTCACTTCTAAACTAAAAAGTATAAAAATAAATTGGTAAAGGTTTAATTCCACTAAGGGGCATCAATTTCCCATTGTAGAATTGGTCCAAACAACCAAGCCCTATTGGAAACCATGGTTTTAAGTCTTCAATCCAGGTAGTCCCACTAAAAACTAGATAACTCACAACCTAGGGTAGATTTGAAGATGAGAAAAATTGAAAATGGAAGAAGTTTCAGAGATCCAACTTTTGGTTTCATAATTTCATGCCCTTTTGTCTATACCCATCCATACACTTCAAATCTCCTCAGAAATTGCAGAGAAATGTTGATATTTTTATTGATCTGAATTGCCAAAATTACATATCATACCTTCCACCCACCTAAAAGGGATTATAAAGGTGTCACCCATTGGTTACAATATAATTTCAAACCATATGACTGTTGGGGGCTTTGGTTACAACTTTTGGCAAAAGTTGTCAAAGTTGCTAAGCAACTTTTACAACATTTTTGCATTTTTTGCATTCTAGGAGACCAAACTTGGTCTAGACCTAATCTATTGATCCAACATGGATCTAAAGCATTAAAAACATGAAAATAAAAAAAATCCTAAGATTCTATTCCTTTTGACCACTTTTGACAGTAGTTGACCAAGGGCTTATAGTTATGCCAATCTTGGAACTAGGTCTTACAACTTGGTCTAGATGCCTAGATGGAAGATCTAACCTAACTAGATGTTCTTAGGACTTTTATGAGCATTATTTTTTGAGTTTATTGAGGTTTCTCCTGCACCACTTTTCCTAATGGTGGATCTAAAGGCTAACTTGTTTGGTAGCCTCTTGTATAAATGTAGTTGTTTGGTTAGAGTTTAGGAGTCAGTTTTTGGTTAGGAGATAGAAGCTAGAAGATTAGAGATTATTGGTAGATCCTCACATGTTGGAGGAATTATCTACTTTATTTTAATATCTATCCTAAACCAAGAAGGCCTTATATCCTAGCTTGTATGAATCTTGGAACTAGGTCTTACAACTTGGTCTAGATTCCTAGATGGAAGATCTAACCTAACTAGATGTTCTTAGGACTTTGATGAGCATTATTTGTTGAGTTTATTAAGGTTTCTCCATACTCCCCTTGAGTTTTAAAACTCAAGTTCATACTTGAGGTTAACTATTCCACTAAAGTCCCATGTTGTTTGATTTGGTCTTTGGTCAACCAAGTTGCATCTATGTTGGGGAGCCCTTTCCATTTGACTAAGTACGACATATACTTCTTGGTTCTAGTTTTCTTCAACAACTTGTGTCCAATATTTCTTCCAACTCTACTAGTTTTCTTTGAGGAAGATTTGTGACATAGTATTCATTATTGGTATTTGGTTCCTCACCTTTCTCATTCATTGAACCTGTTGTAGCTTTGTATGGGGTGAGGTCTACAACATTGAATATTAGAGAGATTTGCAAGGTTGGGGGAAGAGAGATTTCATAAGAATTATCACCCATTTTATTGATTATACTACAATTTCCTACTTTCTTCATATGAAGCTTAGAGTATCTACCCTTAGGTAGTCTCTCTTTCCTTAGAAATGCTCAAACCTTGTCTCCCACTTTGAAGTGGATCTCCCTTCTTCTCTTATCAGCATGTTCCTTGTACTTCAAACTGGATCTTTGCAATGCTTCTTTGACCTCATCCTGCACATTTTTTATGAGTTCTACCAATTCTTGGCCTTGAAAACTGACTTTGAAGTCAGATGGTAGTTTTATCAGGTCTAATGGTCCCTTGGGGTGAAGGCCATATACTACTTGGAATGGAATTTTGCCTGTTGACCTGTTCATGGAATCATTAAATGCAAACTCTACCTGGGGCAAGAGTGTAACCCAAGTCTAAGCATATTGTTTGGTTAGGCATCTTAGGAGATTACCTAAGGATCTTTTTACTACCTCAGTCTACCCATCTATTTGTGGATGATAGGTAGAGCTGTAGGTGAGATTAGTTCCCAATTTCTTGAAGAGTGTCCTCCAAAAATGGCCTTGGAACTTTACATCCCTATCAGATACAATTGTCTGAGGTAGACCATGGATCCTAACTACCTCTTTGAAGAAAAGATGTGCAATGTGGGAAGCATCATTTGTGCTTTTACATGCTACAAAATGGACCATTTTGCTAAACCTATCCACTATTACAAAAACACTATCAAAGCCTTGCTTTGTTTTAGGCAACCCCATTACAAAATCCATTGAGATGGACTCCCATGGTCTAGAAGGAATTGGTAAGGGTTGATATAGTCCTTGATTGGTTGACACACCTTTAGCTTTCTAACATATGGTGCAAGTTTCTATGAACTTCTTGATATCATTGTTCATCTTAGGCCAAAAGTAACTTCTCATCACCATGTCTATTGTCTTATCAATGCCAAAGTGACCCCCTAGGCCACCATAGTGCTTCTCTCTTATTATTTTTGTCCTAATTGAACACTTTGGTATACATAGTTGAGCTCCTTTGAATAGGAGTCCATTTTAAATCAGATATTCAGAAAAGTCAGTATGGTATCTTCCAACCATCTTTGTGCAAATTTGATATATCTCTGCAAATTTATGGTAATCAGGGTACAAGTGTTTGAGGGACTCAATCCCCACACTTTATAGTTATATTTCTTCAATTGGACCAACCCTCCTACTAAGGGCATCGGCAAATTTGTTTGTTACACCCTTTTTATGCTTGATGTTGAAGGTGTAGGCCTACAACTATTCTACCCATTTCAGATGTCTGATAGAGAGTTTCTCTTGTGAATTGAGGAAACTTAATGCATGGTTGTCATATATACTAAAAATTCCTTTGGGATCAAATAGTGCCTCCATTTCTTGAGGGCTTTGACCATGGCATAGAGCTCTAGGTCATATATAGAGTATTTCCTTTTGGCCTCATTTAGTGTATCTAAGAAAAAGGCAACTACCTTACCTTCTTGACTTAGGACTGCACCTATAGCCAAGTTGCTTGCATCTGTCTGCACAGTGAAGACTTTGTTGAAATTAGGGAGGACCAAGATAGGATATTGGGAAACCCTATTCTTCAAGTATTGAAATGCATCATTTTCTTCCTTCGTCCACACAAATTTATTCTTCTTTCCACCTTTAATGGTTTCAAGCATTGGTGCACACACATGGCTAAAATTTTTGATAAATTTCCTATAGAAAGTTGCAAGCCCATGGAAGCTTCTTACATCACCTTGGTTCTTTGGTGGAGGCCATTTGATGATTTCTTCTACCTTATTAGGGTCCATCTTGAGGGTACCTTGTGAGATCACAAATCCTAGGAACACAAGTTCCTTTCTCATAAACATGCACTTTTCCAAGTTGATTACCAACTTGTGTTGATGGAGTCTTCTTAATACCTGTTCCACATGATCAAGATGGTCCTCCTTGCTATGACTGAATATTAGTATGTCATCAAGGTAAAAAAACAACAAATTTACCAATAAAATCAATGAATATTTCATTCATAAGCCTCATAAAAGTGCTAGGGGCATTGCTCAAGACAAATGGAATTACTAAGCATTCAAAAATACCCTCAGTGGTCTTGAATGTTGTTTTCCATTCATCTCCTTGTTTGATTCTAAATTGATGGTATCCAAACTTTAAGTCTATCTTGGTGAAGTAGAAAGTACCTCCTAGTTGATCCAATAGATCCTCAATCCTTGGCATGGGGAATCTATACCTTATGGTGATCTTGTTGAGGGCCTTTCTATTAGTACATAACCTCCATTTTCCATCCTTTTTAGGGGCTAGAACTGATGGCACTGCACATGGACTGAGACTCTTTTGAATGAGTCATGTTTCCAATAATTCAATGACTTGCTTTGAAATCTCTACATGATGCAATGGTGTCATTTTATATGGGGCCTTGTTAGGAAGGGAGGAACCAGGTAACAAGTCAATTTGATGACTAATATATCTTAAGGGAGGGAGTCTTATGGGTAAGTCACTAGTAGTGACATCTCTATACCTTTCCAGTAGTTCCATAGCTTCTCTTGGTATAGGTTCTTTTTTATCAGACTTCATGTTGTCTTTGGGTTTGGAGATCAGGACAAAGGCTTCAGTATTAGGTTCCTTTAATGTCTTTAACATTTCTTTTTCTCCCATGATGATGATAGTGGGTTCTTTTTAAGACTTTCTATCAGGCAGGGGCTTCATGGTAAAGGTTCTCCCATCTTTGGTGATGGAGTAGGTGTTCTTCCTAGAATGGTGTATGGCATCTACATCAAATTTCCAAGGCCTGCCTAGAAGGATGAGTGAGGCATCCATTTCCACTATATCACAAATAACTTTTTCCTTAAAGTCTGCAATTGAAAATTCTACACATGCTTGTTCTATTACTAGATTTTTTTAGCATTTTGTTAACCAAGAGACATGATAGGGGCAAGGGTGTGGCTTCTTAGGGAGGTTTAAATTTTGAACCATTTCACAAGATAGTAAATTTTTAGTTGAACCAGAATCTATAAGTCGATTACATAGATTTCCATGACATTTGATCTTTGTCTTGAAGAGGTTCTTCCTTTGTGGAGGTTCTTGGTTTTGTGGCACTTGAAGGAAGACCTGTCTCATAATCAAACATACTCCTTCCTCTAGCTCCTAGTCTCTAGTGTCAGCATTCTCTTCTTGCTTGTCTTCTTGGATAAATTGTGCTCTCCTCTCACCTTGATTGTTATTCCTCTTCTCAGGGCACCTTCCTGCATGATGTCCCATCTAATTGCAATAGTAACATTTCAATGGTCCATTACCTCTTCTAGAGTTTTTCCTTCCCCTATTGAAGGGTCTCCTTCCTCTATAGTTTCCTCTTGAACTTGAGTCACAATTTTCTTCGTCTCCTTGGTTAGAGGTCCTGCTGCTGCTGCCACCATTCTGTCCTTTGTTCCAAGAATTTCCTTTTCCCCTAAAGTTCTTCCTGTTTCCATTTTTCTTCCCTTTTCCAAACTCCTATTTTCTTTTCCATTTCTCCTCTACCTTGAGTGCCATTTGATAGCACTTATTGACTATGTTGGGGTAGTGTAGGCTTAGTTCCTCTTGAATGGATACCTTCAAACCATTAACGTATCTTGCTAGTTTTTCTTCCTCACCTTCTACCATAGTTGTCTTCATACATAATTTTAGGAACTCCTCAGTGTATGAGCCTACATCCATGTCTTTTTGTTTCAAGCATTGCTTCCTCCTATGGTGGTGCAGGAGCACCAAGGTCACAAGCAAGAGTTATGGAGAGCACCAGGATCACTAATGGATCCTTAGGTGGAATTGAAGACAAATGACCTTCTAAGGTCATTAAAACTTGTAATGAGAATGTTCATGGTCATTAATATTGTTTTGATCATAAATTGATCTTATTGTAATCAAAATCCTAAATGTAAGCCTAATGGCAATGCTAAGCTACCTAGGGGTCACTAGGAAGGGATTATGGTTTGATCCTAGGTTAGGGGATTAAGAAATGAATAATAATGGTTTTAGAATGATGTAATAAGTCTATTAAAGTCTTTGAATGATGTTCAAAGCACTAAGAGTGCAAAGTTTTGTAAATTTCCTATATTGGCAACATGAGCCTAAAAAGGCTTGGTTGGGGTTAGTAGGTTGATTTTGGTTTAATAACGGCTATCTTTAAACCTTTATAAATATTTAGGTTGGAAAAATATATTGTGTTTTCAAGTTGACAACATTTGTTGACAACATGACAACAAGTTTATTGTTTAAATTGTTAACAGTTAGTTTAGACTGGTAAAGGGGATAGTTAGGAGTTAGTTATAACATTATAGTCAGTCTTTAGATTATTAGAGTCTATATTTTGGGAGAGATCTATAGGTGTGGAGTGTAGAGACCAATATTGATATGTAATGGCATGAAATGGAAATAGTTTTGATCAATAAAATTTAATTCTCTGCATTTTGTAATTCATTATCCCATGAACACAGTGGGAATACTAGTAGATTAAAATGATGGTATACATGTGATCATTGCTTGGTAGTAGTATAGGAACATTTTAATAGCATTATTTTTATCCTTTTATGCAAGCACTTCATCATTTTTATTGTTTGTAACACCAAGGGGTAGACTGGTGTAAAGCTTGTGACTGGTGATAGGGTACAGTCAGCAAATAAAGCTTTGAAACCTCCATAAAATGTAAGGCACTCCCACCACTATGCTAACTGTGGTTTGGTGGGAGATGCCCATAATACATTGTATATACCATATGTGATGTTGACTGTAGGGAAGGATGCCAGTTGATGGAGAACAAGGAAATGCCAGGTAAAAACTAGTGAAAAGTGCATTTGAAGAGTACCAGTCATGGCTGGGAATGATCTAATGGATCGATATGGAAAAATTATGATTGGAATGGTCTATTGGGATGAATTTATAAGGTTTTAGATCCCTTAGTATGGCTGTGAGAAGTGTTATAAATTTTATAGGTGTTTTCGATGGAGAAAGGGAATAGTTTCCTGAGGGTGAATGTTTGACTGTCATAGAAATTGTAGTCTCAGTACAAGGGAATTATCTCATAAACCAACTGTTAGATTGTCCTCAGTTTTGGATATGTTTTTCATGATGAAGTTTACTATATCCTCACCAGAGTGATTGAAAAAATCTTCTGGTTCTGAAAGATATGGATCTCTTAGTACGGGTGTGTCAAAGGAGACAACAAAAAGGTAATTTATTTTGATTTTTGTTAAGAGTGATTAATGGGCGATGAAATGTTTGGATAAGGGATGGTGGATAGAGCCTAAAATGTTATTAAGGTGTCTTTATAGTAAGAGAAAAATTAGAAATTCTTGGGGAGGATTTAGATGATTATCTTAACAGTGGAGTCATAGAAAGTGGAAGAATGTTCGAGCATAGGATGTATTTTATTGGGTTGTGGGTCTAGTTGAGTGGATCTAAGTCACAAACCTTGAAGGTGTTTCAAGGGGGATTGTGTGAGAGTTGATACAAGAGGGATAGGGCATGTTGAATACACAAGGTGCACTAGGTGGCCTAGGAAGGAGTTGATGCTATGAGATATTGGGACAAAGAAAGGTGATAGTGAACTTGAATAGGATGGTTGTGGGAGTGACTTACCAAGTCAAATAACTCCATTTGATCCTTGAGTGAGGTTAACTCCTTGAGTGGATTCAAAGTTTCTTGTTGAATCCTTGAGTTGATTTAGTCTCCTTAGGGTGATAGTGGAGGGCTCTGCATCAAGTGGTATCAGAGCACAGTAAAAGATCTAGTTTGTGGAGAAGATATGAGATTTTGAAGACCAGGAGTCCTTTGTTGAACCCTTAGAGTTGAATCATCCTCAAGGAGTGTTCCAAGGTGGTGACTCTTTGTTGATAGATCTTGGATTGAAGGTGAGTTCAGAAGTTTCTGATTGAAGAAGATTTGATAGCAGGTATGGTAGTCATCATGAAAGAACATGTGGATACAAAATGCATTCAAAAGTCATGCATATTCAGGACACATTGCAAATGCAAGGGTAAGGTATGCAAGGTTGTTGTTTCTAGTGGTTCCATTACTAATATTGTTTCAGATGAAATGGTTTGTAAATTGAATATTGAAAAGATAGCACATAGTACACCTTATAGAGTGTATGTAATGAATAATGATCAGTTCATTGATGTTGAAGAACAAGCATACATTTCTTTCAGTATTGGTTCTTATGTGGATACTATTTTATGTGATGTTATGCCCTTGAGGGATTGTCTTGTAATCTTGGGTAGAGTTTGGCAAGTTCATGTTAAGGCCTTGTATGATGGAAGAAAGAATACTTATGCTATTAACAAGAATGGAAAGGAGTTTGTATTGAGTTCACTATAGGATTATAAGATGGCATGGGGAATGTCAACAACATGGTTGATGGGAAGAAGAGAGTTCCTAAGGGGTAAGGAACATGAAGGCAAAGACAAACTGCTGAGAAGGAATGATGGTGCTTTAAAACATGAAACCATCAAGAATTCTGATTCAAAGGTATGTGGTCCATCTAAAGGACAAGAGGAAAGGTTTCAATAGACAAGTTGCAAGAAGAAGAATGAATCTCATGGTAGAGAGGTTCAAGGGTGTAGGAAAATGGTCAAGAATGAAGTTGTTGATACAAACAAAGAGGAAGAAAAGTTTGATGGTGAAAGAATGATAATGATTGGTACTATTCTATGTCCATAAAAGTATGGGAAAAAAAATTTCACAAGGAAAACCATGAAGGAGAATAACAAGGTAGTCACCAAGGGAATGGTGAAAGGAAAATGAGGAAGGAAAAATGAGGATGATAAGTTGCTGACAGGGATAGAGGTATCTAAGCATGTAAAATTTGTAAGTGAAGATAGCATAAGGATGAAGAGTCAAGTGAAAACTATTCCAAGCATGTGTATGGGGACAACCTATACTAGTATGAAGGTATTGCTATGGTTTTTGGTATTAAGTATGGTTGTGTTGTAGGTATATCCTAATGTACTATAGATTTCTAGCATGATAGTCTTCACAAGGTTGTGTCAAAGTCAAATAATGGCAGGGTTGTGTTATGTCTTTTTCTTTCTAATGATGTGGTCTCTAGATCTTAAGCATCAAAAGAGGAGGAAAATAAGATGTAGAAGGAAGGTACAAGGTATACACTTCCAAGAGGTATATGAGAGCATGTAAAATCAGTGTGGCTAGAAAGATGACAACATGGTTGAGAATTGTAAGGAAGAACGTCCAATCATAAGGCATTCAAGAAGACAAGCAAGCATAGAGCATCAAGAGGCTGAGTACAAATGTGCACAAGCATTGAGAATACATGGAGCTACATTTGATAGAGGTTGTTTTTCAAAGCATTCCAAGAGGACTTGGAAAAATTTCAAAGTTGGGGAGTATGGTGTAGGAGCACCAAGGTCACAAGTAGGAGTTATGGAGAGCACCAGGATCACTAATGGATCCTTAGGTGGAATTGAAGACAAATGACCTTCTAAGGTCATTAAAACTTGTAATGAGAATGTTCATGGTCATTATTACTATTTTGATCATAAATTGATCTTATTGTAATCAAAATCCTAAATGTAAGCCTAATGGAAATGCTAAGCCACCTAGGGGTCACTAGGAAGGGATTATGGTTTGATCCTAGGTTAGGGGATTGGGAAATGAATAATAATGGTTTTAGAATGATGTAATAAGTCTATTAAAGTCTTTGAATGATGTTCAAAGCACTAAGAGTGCAAAGTTTTGTAAATTTCCTATATTGGCAATATGAGCCTAAAAAGGCTTGGTTGGGGTTAGTAGGTTGATTTTGGTTTAATAAAGGTTGTCTTTAAACCTTTATAAGTATTTAGGTTGGAAAAATATATTGTGTTGACGAGTTGACAACTTGACAACAAGTTTATTGTTTAAATTGTTAACAGTCAGTTTAGACTGGTAAAGGGGACAGTTAGGAGTTAGTTATAAGGTTATAGTCAGTCTTTAGATGATTAGAGTCTATAATTTGGGAGAGATATATGGGTGTGGAGTGTAGAGATCAATATTGATATGTAATGCATGAAATAATTTTGATCAATAAAATTTAATTCTCTGCATTTTGTAATTCATTGTCCCGTGAACACAGTGGGAATACCAGTAGATTTAAATGATGGTATACATGTGATCATTTCTTGGTAGTAATATAGGAACATTTTACTAGCATTAGTTTTATATTTTTATGCAAGAACTTAATAATTTTTATTGCAAGAACTTCAGCATTTTTATTGTTTGTAACACCAAGGGGTAGTCTGGTGTAAAGCTTGTGATTGGTGACAGGGTACAGTCAGCAAATAAAGCTTTGAAACCTCCATAAAATGTAATGCACTCCCACCACTATGCTAACTATGGTTTAGTGGGAGATGCCAACAATGCATTGTATATACCATATGTGATGTTTACTGGAGGGAAGGATTTCAGTTGATGGAGAACAAGGAAAAGCCTAGTAAAAACTAGTGAAGAGTGCATTTGAAGAGTACCAGTCATGGCTGGGAGTGATTTGATTGATGGAGAAGGTAAATTATGATTGGAATGGTCTATTGGGATGAATTTCTAAGGTTTTAGATCCCTTAGTATGACTTTGAGAAGTATTATAAATTTTATAGATGTTTTTGATGGAGAAAGGGAATAGTTTCCTGAGAGTGAATGTTTGACAGTCATAGAAATTGCAGTCTCAATATGGGGGCATTATCTCATAAACCAAATGTTAGATTGTCCTAATTTTTGGATATGTTTTTCATAGTGAATTTTACTAGATCCTCACTGGAGTGATTGAAAAAAAAATTTGTGTTCTGAAAGATATGAATCTCTTAGTACAGGTGTTTCAAAGGAGACAACAAAAAGGTAATTTATTTTGATTTTTGTTAAGAGTGATTAATGGGTGATGAAATGTTGGGATAAGGGATGGTGGATAGAGCCTAAAATGTTATTAAGGTGTCTTTCTAGTAAGAGAAAAATTATAAATTCTTGGGGAGGATTTAGATGATTGTCTTAATAGTGGAGTCATAGAAAGTGGAAGAATTTTTGAGCATAGGATGTATTTTATTGGGTTGTGGGTCTAGGTGAGTGGATCCAAGTCATGGACCTTGAAGGTGTTGCAAGGGGGGTTGTGTGAGATTTGATTCAAGAGGGATAGGTTATGTTGAATATACTAAGTGCACTAGGTGGCCTCGGAAGGAGTTGATGCTATGAGATATTGGGACAAAGAAAAGTGATAGTGAACTTGAATAGGATGGTTGTGGGAGTGACTTACCAAGTCAGAGAGCTCTATTTGATCCTTGAGTGAGGTTAAATCCTTGAGTGGATTCCAAGTTTCTTATTGAATCCTCGAGTTGAGTTAGTCTCCTTAGGGTGATAGTGGAGGTCTTTGCATCATATGGAGTTGCACCCCATAGTCTTCAGGCACATATGTCTCCTTAACAAAGGCTATTATCTTGTTCCATGAATTGATCATGATCTTTCCATTATTAATCCTTTCTATTTGGATGAAGTTCCACCAAGTTAGGGCTGCTCCCTTCAACTTTGATCTTGCCATCTTTACCCTTTTATTTTTAGGGATTTCCTTACATTCAAAGAATGTTGTCAAAGCCTCTATCCAATCCAAGGCTAAATCTGCATTCATCTTGCCATTGAAGATTGGCAAGTCTATCTTTTCCTCCATGGTTATTCTCCCCATGGAATTTAAGGCATCAATGAAAGGCCTTTGGTCTTTAGGGATGTTCTGATCAGGATCATCTTCCTCCTCTTCACTCCCTCCTTCATTTTCAAACCCATCTTCTTTATCCTTGTCTAGCTTCTTTTCAAGTTCTTGAAGCCTCTTAGTTAAGGCTATGTTTGCAGCCCTTTTCTCTCTCACCATATTTTATAACTCACTATTTATGACCCTTGCAAGGATCCCTTCATCCTCAGGAGTAGACATAGCTCTGATACCACTTGATGGAAAGTGGGCAATTGGAAGCCTCTAGTAGTGAGTAATGGCAAGGTTTTGGGTACTCAATACACCAAATTATAAAGGTCAAGTGCCCTAAACCTATCCCAAGTGTAGAATGAACAAAAAATGAGGTTATCACAACCCCAAGACCCAAGGGTAACCTAATCACTAGGTTCCACAAAGCTCTAGACACCAATGACCATGGGTTACTAGGGTGTCTCCTTAGTCCAATAAACAACCAATCTCCATGAAATGACTCACAAGACCAGGGGTGGCCTTCAATCACTACTCTATCCTATTTAGGTCCTATTTTTTTAGTTCCAATGGTTCTTTCACTTACAAGCAACCCATACACACAAGTTTCTTCACAATCCAAAGACTAGGCTTGTAGCCCTTCCTAGAAGGAATTTTGAACATAAGTCAAAACACTTCCACATGAGCTATGAAATAGGTTGGAGATTATGACACCATTGTTGATTTTATAAAACATATTCAATCACCAAGATGTGAATTTGAGTGGAGGATTCTGACACAACTACACTAGACTAGGCTAATAGGCCTAATTAGGTCTCCAAATGCACCACAAGTGTTCTTTCCTCCAAGACAATGCACAAACCAATTATGGGAGTTTGTGGGGGAATATAAAAGGACTCAAAAATTAGGTTTTAGATTCTTGGTGAATCTCCAACCAAGAGTTATGGTGACTGTTCTAAGTCACTGGTTGGTGTAGACATAGAGATGTACACCTAGGGCATAACAACAAACCCACTCCCCTACAAATATTCACTTCTAACCTATAAAATATGAAATTAAATTGGTAAAGGTTGAATTCCAGCAAGGGGCATCAATTTCCCATGGTGGAATTGGCCCAAACAACCAAGCCCTATTGGAAACCCTGGTTTTAAGTCTTCAATCCAGGTAGTCCCACTAAAAACCAGATAACTCGCAACATAGGGTAGATTAGAACATGAGACAAATTGAAAATGGAAGCAAGTTCAGGGATCCAACTTTTGGTTTTGCAATTTCATGCCCTTCTATCCTTACCCATCCATACACTTTAGATCTCCTTGAAAATTGCAGAGAAATGTCGATATTTTTATTGATCCAAATTGCCAAAATTACATATCATACCTTCCACCTTCCTGAAAGGGCTTATGAAGGTCTCTCCCATTGTTTATAACTAAATTTCAAACCATATGACCATTGGGGCTTTTGGTTACAACTTTTGGCAAAAGTTGTCAAAATTGCTAAGCAACTTTTACAACATTTTTGCATTTTTTGCATTCTAGGAGACCAAACTTGGTCTAGACCTAATCTATTGATCCAACATGGATCTAAAGCATTAAAAAAATGAAAATACAAAAAATCCTAAGATTCTAGGCCTTTTGACCACTTTTGACCATAGTTGACCAAGGGCTTATAGTTATGCCAACCTTGGAACTAGGTCTTACAACTTGGTCTAGATGCCTAGATGGAAGATCTAACCTAACTAGATGTTCTTAGGACTTGATGAGCATTATTTGTTGAGTTTATTAAGGTTTCTCTTGCACCACTACCACTAATGGTGGATCTAAAGGCCAACTTTTTTGGTAGCCTCTTGTATAAATGTAGTTGTTTGGTTAGAGTTTAGGAGTCAGTTTTTGGTTAGGAGATAGAAGCTAGAAGAGTAGAGATTATTGGCAGATCCTCACATGTTGGAGGACTTCTCTACTTGATTGTAATATTTGTCCTAAACTAGGAAGGCCTTATATCCTAGCTTGTATGAATCAATTGAAGTTAATATATGAAATTTTTTTCATTCTCTCTCTGACTTTTGTGTGTTTTTGCTTCCACGTGTGATCTCTGCAAGGTGGATCTAGTTAGGGTGTGTCTGTGGCCCCTCTCCCCATTGTACCTTGCATCAGATTGTTTGAAGTCAGTTGTGTGTACTAAAAGGTTTTGTGATCTTACATCTAAGATTGTATAATATAATGTTGTGTATTGGCTGAGTTGCAGATGTTTTGGTGAAGATGGGTTACTGAAAAGTGACAGTGGAAGTTGACAAAGTTAGCCTCTATGTTTTTGGTATATCTTATAGAAGGTATAGATTCAGTGTATGCAAGCTTAAGGGATGATAGATAAGGTACTAAAGAATGTTCAATGGTTAGTGTTGTGTGTGTGAAAATTGTACCTGATCTGTAGACACAACACTTCAGTAAAACATTAGAGGTTAGTGATAATCAAAATCGTGCAAAATTGAAAGCTAAACTAACCAAGCAATTTACTGCCTTCTAGTAGGTGCAAGATTAATGTTCTCAGATTATTATTGAGATCAGTGACCTAGATGACACCTAAATGAAGGATTTGAATGCAAAAGATGGATATGAAATTGAATGCAATTAATCTATATTTTTGATATTTTCTATGCAATAAGAATGATAAACTGATATGAATCTATGCTAGATGAAATTGATATGCTATGAATGCTATTGAAAATTGATATGCAATGCTAATCTAACAATGATATGCAATATGAATGCAAAAATAAGATTGATCTCACAAAGATGTTGATTCGCAAGAGCTTTGATTCTTCAATTCCAATTCTCCAGCGTGATTGTGCAAAAATATGAGATGATTGTGGATGCAAATTTGAGAGATGATTGAGAGATTTTAGAGATGAATTATGAAGAGATGAGCCTTGTTTTTATAGAAATCCAGGGCTTTGGAGGTGCATGGGAAAAAAACCCATAAATCACTCAAATAACTCAGGTTGATTTTTGAGTTATCTGATAATAACAGATAATTAAGTCACAAAAACATGCAAAAGCTAAGCTTTAACTCAAAATAGATTTTAGCTTTAATTGATAATTGACAGTTGTCTGCTTTTATGATTGTGCATGTTTTAATTATGAATTAATTTAATAATAAAGTGATTTATGCTCAACTTAACTGATTTTTGAAATAAAATAATTAATTTATGGGTTAATTAACTATTTTATCAAACTTTTATTAAAAATTATATTATTAAATAATGACAACATGCTTTAATTAATTAAATAAGAATTTAATCAATTATTCATATGATATTAGATTTATTGTCAAAATTAAATAATACAATTAATAATAGATAGAATTAAATTTAATTACACAATTAAGTGGCAAATATTAAATCTAATTAATTAAATATGAAAATATTCAATTAATCAAACTTTAGGATAAATGTGATTTATTGCCAAATAATTATAAAATTAAAGATAATTATGATGATTAGGAATATTCCCCGATGTAGAATTTAAGATAATCAATTATAATTTGATGATGTTTAGATGTGCCTTAGATTAGGACTTTGATGTTGATTTCATTTGATTTGATGATGTTGGAGATTAATGAACTTATAGCCCATTTTTGGGGTATTACATTTTGCCCCTCTTTGAATTACTGTGTGAAGCGCAGTGGTTCAAAGATAGTCTGTGTTTGATAGAGATATGAAACTGATGTTTGAAATTGATAATTGATATGAGACAGAAGCTGATTGATATTGATTTGATATGGAGATAATAGGTCCTGAATGACCAAAGATAATGTTAACTATAACAACAAATGAACCTATGATTGTGAAAAAGTGTCAAAATGCCTGATTCCAAACCTTAGGATTGCTAAGAAGTGAGTGACCCGTTCTAGACTCGATTGTCTTAGCAGAACTAGCAAGTATCACATCCAAATCCTTCAGTTGCCGAAGAACCAAGGAAAGAACACTATGATCCGACGGTTGCAAAAATTGATACAGATTACAAGATTAAGAGAATACCAGATTGATATGGATCGATGAATCTGATATGCCCCAAGTGATGATAGATTTGCCCCGAGCGATGAGGACTTTTGATGAATCAGCGACTAGACGTGATTGTTGTCTTGATCACTGATGAAAGATATTGATAGACTTGAT
Organism: Chamaecyparis obtusa; assembly: GCA_027943335.1. NCBI lineage: Eukaryota > Viridiplantae > Streptophyta > Pinopsida > Cupressales > Cupressaceae > Chamaecyparis > Chamaecyparis obtusa. The sequence goes on from BSBK01011641.1 coordinate 242,282, forward strand.
CGATAGAATTTTGATTTACAGACTTTGAATTGATGTGCAATACCATGCCCCCTTCAGGATTAAAATTGAAATCTGACAAGAAAAGTCAGCGTTGAGAGCTTAGAAGCATGTTAATTGATTTGAGAAGTGGTTAAACACATTCGAGAATGCATTCTACATCGTTTAGAGGTCCTGGAGACTAAGTTTGACTAGGCTTGACCATGAGTTGACCATGGTTGACCAAGTTGAAATTTTGATAGTTTGATGTTTAGATAATTAGTTAAGTTGAATACTGGATTTCTGTGATGATTGAAGGTTGATTATGCAAGTAGTTAATAATATGAATGATCTCAGATTTGAATTTTGATCCCGAAAAAGGATTCTACTTGCTGTTTTGTTGGAGGAACCTTCGTGTGAGATTCAGCTCTTGTTAGAGTGGAAGAAGTGATTTGAAGAATCATTTAAGCATTGAAGTTCATTTAGCCATTGTGAGATCATGCAAACATGCAAAATGCAAAGAGACATACAAAATGAAATGCAACCTAAGACCTAGGACCTAGTCACTGATCATGTGTCGATTTGTTATCATCATTGAACTTTTAGGTAACCGGATAAATCAATACAATGCCCACTAGCCATGAAACCATAGACATATTAATATCAATTTGTATGCGCAAGAATTAATACAACACCCACTGGTTATACAACCATGGACATATGAATATTGATTTATTTTCGGAATGTCGGATCAGATATAAGCACCAAGGCACAAATGCCAAGATGACCTGAATATCATGTCCATTTTGATATAGCAATTTGTAAAAGCATCAAAACATAAATGTCGTGATGACCTGAGTATGCCTTGCATTGCAAACACATCAAATAGTCAAGAGATCATTCTAAATCCAGTGTGAATTACCCGTAGTGACCCTTTATCGTTCACATCCTTAGGCATGATCACGTTTCACAGTAGGAGAAAGAATTCACTTCAAAAAGACAATAGTTAGATCAAACTTCCTTGAATTTTCCGGGTATCAATGGTCGAGGTACACATGGCCATCCAATTCGAGATAGAGGCTCTTACAGTCGGACACCATTTCAATCCAGAATTTCCAAAGGTGTTAGATTTTCACATATGAGTAGAAAACAAAGAAAAGATTATGGCCCCAGTCATCACTCTCTAAATCCTATAAAGGACATCATCGAAGAGCTCGAAGGGACACAATATGAAAAAATCTCAATGCGAATCAGTAAGCATACAAGGAGATAAAAGCATGTAAAAAGCATAGATTGTTTTTAGTTGAGTTTTGATGTTTGATTGCGTTGTTGTAGATGCAAAATCCTTTCTGGAGACAAGACAGACTTGACTGACTCAAATGAAGCTTCAAAGGACTCTGACTAGATAGGATACGTCTAAGATACATTGGAGGCCATAGGATATGACATTGATTGCCCCCAAGTTTGAACATTGATAGGATACAGACGCGCAAGCTGGTTGGTGTACAGATTGACTTATTGAAAACTGGAAATGCAGAAACAAACTGGGAGATATGGACAAACTAAGGCAAGACTGAAAGCTGGGAAAGACCAAGATTGTGCTGATAGATGGAGCATTTGGAACAAGTGGCACCTGTTTGCCGGGTTTTCACCATCTTGGCAGAGATTCTATTTTTGCTACCAAGGTGCCTGTTTCCAGGTTTTCACCAAGGCACTTTTTCTTTTTTTTTTCTTTTTTTTTGTATTTTTCATTTTTTCAATTTTTTTGAATTTTTTATTTTTTTTGATTTTTTTGCGAATCATCAAGGCACCTATTGCTAGGTTTTCACCAAGATGTTCATTTTTTTTAGGACTTTTTTTTATTTTTAAGATTTTTTCAGGACATTTACCAAGCACTGAATGCCTTAGGCATAGAATTTCTTCAAATGGAGAATGTTGATTGGTTCTCGAAGCTGTTCTCCTTTAGTCGTTGAGAGTTGATAGGCACCAAAGCCAAAAGTAGAAGTGATAACAAAGGGACCTAGCCAGTTGGGTTCAAACTTCCCCTTGCATTCTCGATGTGATTGATTTTTAGGATTTTCTCTCAACACTAGATCACCAACCTGAAATTCTCTATGTCTGACTTTCTTGTTGTAGCCTCTAGACATTCTTTTCTGATACACTCTGAGATGATCATATGCTTCTTGCCTGTGCTCATCTAGTAATTCAAGTTCTTGTAACCTAGACACTCTGTAGTCTTCATCAGTGACAAGTCCATGCATTCTGGTTCTGAGTGATGGGATTTCAACCTCAATAGGTAGTACCACTTCAGACCCATAAACTAAAGTGAAAGGTGTAGCCCCTATAGGTGTTTTGATACTAGTTCTGTATGCCCAGAGAGTTGGATTGATCATGAGATGCTAGTCTCTTCCTATTTTATTCACTGTTCTATGCAAGATTTTCAAGAGATTTTTGTTTGAAGCTTCAGCTTGTCCATTCCCTTAAGGATAGTAGATAGAAGACCAATGTTATGTAATCTTGAATTTAGCACATAAGTCATCTAGATCCTTGTTTTTTAATTTTCCCTCGTTATCTTTGATTATAGAGTGAGGGATCCCATCCTGCAAATGATGTAGTTCAGGATGAACATAGAGATCTGTTTCCCCGTTGCTTGTGTTAGAGGAACTACTTCTACCCATTTTGTAAAATAATTTGTAGCTGTGATTATATGGGTATGTCCATTAGAAGAGTGCGGATGGATAGCACCTATGAGATCAAATGCCCATTGTTGAAAAGGCCATTGTGTAGTAAAGGGAATCAGATCTCTCCCTGGAGCATGAATCAAGTTGCCATGTACTTGACATTGTTGACAGTTTTTAGCAAATTTAATAGCCTCTTTCTCCATTTCAGGCCAATAGTACCCAGCCCTAATAAGTTTTCAAGCTAATGTTAAACCATTCGAGTGTGACCCACATATACCCTCGTGGACTTCCTTTAATGCACATTGAGACTCTTCCCGTTCTAAACATCTAAGCAGTGTACCATCTAGACCTCATTTGTACAGATCATGACCAATGATGACATATCAGGATGCAGATCGGATAAGATTTCATTTCTCAAAATGGTTAAAGGACTCAAGGATGATTTGGTCATGGAGATAGGAGAATAGATTTTTGTAGCGAGATGAGTCATAACCTACAACAGTGTAGATCATGCAGGTTTCAGGGGAGTCATATGCAGGATAGGATAGGGCTTCCACCAGGAACTCATAGTGTAGCTCATGTTTCGGCTGTTGTAAGAGAGTAGATAGTGTTGCCATTACATCGGCAGCCTTATTCTCCATTATGGGTATTTGCTCAAATGTGATAGAGATGAAGTATTTCTTTAAATCATCTACCATTCTCTTGTAAGGAATGAGCTTTTCATCTTTGGTTTGGTACACATCATTGACTTGGTGGATAACCAATTGTGAGTCTCCATGGATGTGCATCTCTGTAACTCTCCACTGTATTGCCATTTTCATACCATTGAGAATTGCCTCATATTCAACAATATTGTTTGTGCAAGGAAACTTTAGTCTAAATGCTTTGGGTATCGAGTATCCTTGAGGAGTGATGAACAATATGCCTACTCCAGATCCATTCTGTGTGTAGGAGCCATCAAAGAATAACTGCCATGCTCTAGAAGAGAGGTGCATGATAGAGGAATTGGGAAATTCCATTTGCATGGGTGTATCATCAAATAGTGGTGCTTCAGCTAATTGATCAGCAATGACCTATCCTTTGATAGCTTTTCTTTCAACATATTCAATGTCAAATTTGCTTAGAAGCATGACCCATTTAGCTAGTCTACCTGTGAGGGCAGCTTTGCTTAGTAGGTACTTCAGTGGATCAATCTTAGCTACCAAATGCGTGGTATGAGCTAACATTTAATCTCTTAATTTCTATGATGCAAAGATCACAACTAGACATGCCTTCTCTATCATTGAGTAGTTCTTCTCATAGGCCACTAAAGTTCTACTAATATAGTAGATGGCTCTTTCTTTCTTGTTCTCATCATGCTATGCTAGCAATGCCCCTAGTGATGTATCTGTTGCGGAGACATATAATATTAATGGCTTCCCATGAATAGGAGGCATTAAGATAGGAGGATTCGAGAGATAATTCTTGATATGATCAAAATTCTTTGCACAGTCTTCATTCCAGGCAAAGGTCACACCTTTATGTAATGTCTTTGTGAAAGGTTGTGATATGTCAGCTAACTGTGATATGAATCTTCTGATGGACTGTACTCTCCCTTGCAAAGTTTGCATTTGACTGATATTCTTGGGAGGTTGCATCTCTATGATAGCTTTCACCTTAGCTGGATCGACCTCAATACCTTTCTTGGAGATGATGTATCCTAGGAGCTTTCCAGAAGTGACACCAAAAGCACACTTCTTAGGATTTAGTCGGAGACTAAATTTTTCCATTCTGTCAAGGATCATGCTCAAGTCAGTTAGATGTTCAGTTCTGATCATTGATTTTGCTAAGGTATCATCAACATAATCCTCCATTGTTCTATGCATCATATCATGAAAAATAGATTTCATTGCTCTTTGATATGTAGCTCTTACATTTTTGAGTCCGAATGGCATAACATTCCAATAGAAGGTTCCCCACGCACATGTGAATGCAGTTTTCTCTTGGTCTTCTGGAGCAATTTTGATTTGGTTGTATCCAGAAAAACCATCCATAAGGGAATACATTTCATAGCCCATAGTCATGTCCACTATCATATCAATGTTAGGTAGTGGAAACTCATCCTTAGGGCATGCTCTGTTCACGCCTCTAAAGTTCGTAAACACTTTGATTGAACCATCTGGTTTTGAAATAGGTACAATGTTGGAGATCCACTCAGCATAGTCTATGACATGGATGAATCTAGCTTTTAGGAGTTTTTCTAGTTCTGCTTTGACTAAGAGTGCAACATGAGGATGCATCTTTCTCAATTTTTGCTTGATTGGTTTTACTCTAGGAGCAATGGATAGATGGTGCATAATGAGATTGGGATTCAATCCTAGCATATATGAATATTTCCATGCAAAGTTGATCTTTTTTTCTGATAAGAATGTAGTGAATTTCTACTTCTCTTCTTCTAATAAGGATTGTGCTACATTTACCAATTGTGGTTCCTCTGTTGTACCCAAATTGATGGATTGAGTGGGCTCAATCAGAACTGGAGATCTATCCTGTAAATGACTCGGAAGGACATCAAATATCTCATCCTTAGGCACCTCAGAGAGGTTTTCACCTTCAAATATGTCTTTTCTTTTTACTTTTGTAGGTTCTGAGACTGCCACAAAGTGGTTTTCACCCTCAGAACTCTTTTTCTTTTTATTTTTACTCTTGTTTTTCTGACTAAGATATTTGATGTCTGACTCGGTCATGCTGATGCTCAGTTCACTGATGGAAGTACTCATAGACTCAACTGCATTGAGGTAGCAGGCAAGGGCATAGTCATTCGGGAAGGTATAAATACCATGGCTTGGGTTTGTGGAAGTTTGGTCGATAAGATCAGGGTGTTGGATAGTCAAAGTGGGAAAGGTTTGGGATATGGTGTTTACGGATATTGATCTATCATCATTGGTCCTAACCTGATGCATGAGTTCAAAGGTGATACTACAACTTAAGACATCCAATTCGTGAATAGGCTCAACATCATCATGGGAGTCCTCTTCAGCCATGGGTGGATCAGACACGTTAAGTTCATTGTTTCGCTCTAGACCTACGTTGGGTTGAGATACATATTGGTGAATAACATCAATATATTTCTCTATTATAAGCTCATCTTCTTCTGGAATGGCACCCCATTCATAGTCATTTGACTCAGCTTCTGATTCAGGATCTCTAGGAAATCTTAGAAAATGTGTGAAATCAGGATGAATACCCCAAGAAGGATTACCCTCAGTCTCTGACTTGAATTCATATTCATGGGAATCAGTGTCAGAATAACTACCCCCTTCTTCTTGATCAATTTGATTGCCTTCGAGACTAGCTAGTTCTTATGGTGCAACCATCTCTTGCGCTACAGTAGGTTCTTGTGTTTCTACTACATTAATTCTTCTGATAGGATCATCTTTATCATCAAGAAGATCTTTGATCTCGTTAGTCAATTTTTCATAGGGGATAAGCTCAGAGCTATCTGAATCATCATCAGAGGGTTCTATTTCTTCTTTCTTAAGAAGGGGTTCTCCTGGTGCAATTTGTTCTATGACATGAGAACAACCACCTTTGAGATGATAGGGTTTCTTCTTAAAGCCTAAGCCACCAGTATCTTTGTTGGCTCTACCAATATGTGAAGTGGGTGTCACAAGACCGTTTCCTCTGATTCCTAGAGGTCCTTGACCGGAATATCCCATCTTGGCTATCAATTTGTTCCTTGGACCATATGAATTAGAAGGGACTGTAGGTGCTATAGATTCACTAGGTTGAACAATTTTAGATTTAGAATCCTCTTTGTATAGCCATGCCAGCATAGCTTCATCCTCTTCAAATTCTTGTTTGGATACTTGCTCCACCACAAAATTTCTTTTGTATGCTTCCATAGGTTCCTTAGGTTCTGATTTAGATTGCTTCAAAGATTTTTCATATGACTTGGGTGAGATAGGGAGAGATGTCAGAGACAAGACTGGCTCTATAGTGTATTCTCCCATCCCATTTTCTTTGATATTGATCTCTTTAGCAATGTCTTCCATCTTGGATGTGGAAGCCACATTTTGTTGCTTGATGGAAGATTCTCTGTTATTAGGTACAAGCTTATCAGCACTTTCCTTCAATGTATTGCAAGTTGTACTCAGATCTGCTGGGATAGTAACTTCTACCCCTTCATAGGGAAATTTCAAGCATTGATGGTATGTAGAAGGAATAGCTTGCATTTCATGTATCTAGGGTCTCCATAGAAGGATATTGTAAGCCAATGGCAGATCAAGCACCTAACATGTGGTATCTTTGATGACCAGACCCACTCAGATGGGTAAGAAAATGGTGCCTTTAGAAGCTCTTTCTTGTTCGTCATAGGCTTTTATGGTGATCTTCTTTCGAGGATCAATAGCCATCTCTAAGAATCCCAACTGTGTGATTAAGTTGTAAGAACAAATGTTGAGGCCTGTGCCCCCATCTATCAACACATGTTTGACTCGACGGTTCTAGATCAAGACTTCTATGTGCAAGGGCTGATTATGTGGGTGACTTAGGGAGTTGTCATCTTCCTCTAAAAAGGAGATATATTGCGGAGATGTTAGATGACCAGCCATAGTCTGGAACCTATCTAGATCTAGATCATCAGGAACATTAGAGTCAAGCAAAGCTTTGTCTAGGACATCTCTGTGAGTTGGGGATATTCGAAGTAACTCAAACATAGATATTTTGGCATTGGTATGCTGGAGTTGTTCGACGATGCTGTAAGATGTAGGTCTTGTATCCTTTGGATTAGAAGATTTCAAGGCAGCCTTCTGTTTAGAAGCAGATGTGAGATTGAAAGGTATCTTAGGGACATTAGATGAACTTAGTGTTTGTCCTTTCAGATGATCTTGAGCTTGTGATCTGGTAACTGCATTAGCTGAGGAATGATTTTTGTCTCTTTGTACAATCGTGATGACATTGCAGCTCTCAAAGAGACATGGTTCAACCATATTGATGACAACATTGTTTCTAGAGTAGGCATAGTTGAATTTTGCCCCCATGTTAGGCTGAGAAGTGGAAACTCCCTTGCCATGTTGTGGAAACAATTCTGTAAATATTGTGTGATCATTATTGCTGGTAGGATTATCGATCATGATGTCCCCTTGATCTATCATGTCTTGAATGGTATGCTTTAAGTGGAAGCATCCATTAGTTCTGTGGCCTTTAGTTCGATGGAAAGCACAGAATTCATTATCTTTCCACCAATATGGTTTTGGATCCAGATCAAGGTTTTAGATTGGTGGTAAAGAGATCATGTTATCAGCTATCAGGGTTCTCAGGGCAGATTCCAAAGATTCTCCCAGGGGAGTAAACTTTCATTTATTATCCCATCATTTGAATGGCTTCTTTGGAGATGGTTCAGCAAATTTTTGCTCTAAAGCTTCAATGGCTTTGGTGGCAAGGGTGAGATTTTAGGTCGGTGCCTTTGATGGGGTGCGGATAGTGTCAACAACACCATCAGAGATGATACCTTTGTTTCTATTCCAGCTCTTGTTTTTATCTTTTGAGCTAGATCCAGATTCAGACTTGTCCTTTTGAAGTGTGATTTCTCCTTTCTTGACAAGTACTTTCTCAATCTTGATTGCATTATCCACCATTTTATCAAAAGATACATGATCTTGCATTTGTAATGGATAGTTGAGCTCTGGAACAAGGTTATTGATAAAGATTTCAAGTTTCTCCATTTTGAGAATTGGTCTAGCATATAGAGAAAACTTCTTTCGCCACCTCTTGAGAAAAGTTAGGAATGATTCCCCTGGATATTGCTTGAGGTTACAGATATCGATCATGGTAATCAAATGTTGAATATTGTAGGAATATTGTTGATAAAACAATTTAATCAATTCTTCAAAAGTTTTGATCATAGAAGGTAATCTTGAAAACCACTGAATGGATGCTCCTCCCAAGGATCTAGGAAAAAGATGCATTAGATAAGTCAGTTCATGCATGAATTCCATGGATTGCATACAGAACTCTCTGACATGATCTTGAGGATCAGAGTGTTTGTCATATTTGTTGTACTTTGGAATCTCCACTCTTTTTGGGAATGGTGGCATATACAAGTTTTTGTCAAATGAGAAAGGACATAGGGCCTCCATGGAGAACTCCTTGGGTTCCTTCTCCTTCTTAAGATTGTTAAATTTGACTTGTATAGCATGCATCTATTTTTTCATAGCTATGAGTGGTGTTTCTTCCTCATGTGTGATTATATCATCAACGTTAAAGTTGGGAGGAAGCTTAGCTCCTTTCTGGGCTAATTGCAAAAAGTATGCCTCTCTATCCACTTTCAAGAAATGCCTCATCATTCTCTTGAATTCATCATCATTCTGACATCGATGGATTTCAGAGGGTGTAGGTTCTTGGTCGGCATTATGTTGAGAATGGGGTCCTTGGGATCCTCCTCCTAGAGAACCATGGTTTGTCCCTGGTTGAGACATGATAGGAGTTTTTGGACTCTCTGGAATAGATTGAGGAGGAGTTTGCTGATTACCTCTATGAGTTGATAGAGGAGGTAGGTAACCAATTTTTAATCGAAAGTTACCGAGACCATCATCTTCATAGATACCAGACTTGATGAGTTGTTCAAGAGTTGGACCTAGGGTATTGGTCAAAAGTAAGTTCTGAGATGTTTCTTCTGATTTCTTGTGTGAAGAAGCTCTGGTCTCCACCATTAACTTTGAATGAAATAAAAGAAAAGGATGAAGACAACTGAAGAACAATTTGATTCGAGAAAATCGGATGACACAACCTTGTCAAGATTATGATAGTTTTGAAGATCTGATGAGATGTGGGTGAAGGAAACTATGCCTTGGATGTATGGGATAGATTGCCCAAAAGATAGCGGACACGAGTTCTCAACACTTAGTCTATTTTTGAAGATTGATTGAAGATTGATAGTTATGACAAGGTTTTGACACGAGATAAAAAGGACTCAAATTGATCAAACAGAAGACTAGATCAAACTTAAGTGGCAAATATTAAATCTAATTAATTAAATATGAAAATATTTAATTAATCAAACTTTAGGATAAATGTGATTTATTGCAAAATAATTATAAAATTAAAGATAATTATGATGATTAGGAATATTACTAGGAATATTCCCTGATGTAGAATTTAAGATAATCAATTATAATTCGATGATGTTTAGATGTGCCTTAGATTAGGACTTTGATGTTGATTTCATTTGATTTGATGATGTTGGAGATTAATGAACTTATAGCCCATTTTTGGGGTATTACAAGTGCAAGGTACATAATACTAGATGATGTCATTTGTAGCCTGTGTTCTAGAGATGACTTATTTGGAAGTCAACTTGAGGGATATAGCATGTATTATGGATGGAAAACTTGAATTAAGGATGTTGGTCCTTAATTTTTATAATGTAATTGTTGTATACTTGTTTTAGATACTATGTATCTTAGCAAGGAGTTATGTAATTATTTGTATATTAGGAAAGCCTAATTGACTGACCTGATCATGTAGAATCTAATAGGGTATATATGTAAAGTCTTTTCTTTTGGAAAGATATGGAGAAAATGTATGGGATGTAAAAGAGATTGTGGAAGATACAAGCTAGTTTTTTAGATGTAGAGCAAAGGATTACTTGAGTAATTCATTGGAAATGATCAAGAAAAGATAGTTGCTACTCGACAGTTTAAAATATTGTGTATTTCTTCATATACACTTCTGTTGCAAACAATGAGTTCTGAAGGTGGAATTAACCTTCTTTGGGTAATGAGCTTGGGCAGTGAGCCCACCCTTTTTCTTGAATCCTAATAGGGTATGTCCTCTAACAAGGACTGTGTACTGTAATGTTCTAATCAGCTCCTAACAGGGCTAGATCTTCTAAAAAGGATACTATACTCTCAGTACATCATTATTTGTTGTTAATTTCCACTAGGGTTTTACCTTTAATAGGGTTTCCTCAAAAACAAAATATTATGTTATTGTGTTGGCATTCATTGTGTTCATTAGGATTTGATATTACTACTATTCAAATTTTAAGGTTTAATAATCTATCATATAACTGATTCACCCCCCTCTTAGTTGTATTTTGGATTGTTATTCCTAACAATTCGTATTAGAGTTTCTGGTCCTTAGACAGAAAGCTTAACATATTGAGGTGATCTTTGAGATGACATTCTATAGGAAGGATAGTCTGAAATTTGATCTTGAAACTTTGATAGTTGGAAGAACAAGATGCAAAATCATTTGCTATGTTTGGGCATTGACTACTAGTTGGTTACAAAAAATTAGGTAGCTATGAAGGTTGAGGATGAACTACCAAAGGCTACTGATGATGAAAAGAAGGTATTCTCATACAAAATAGTTACAAGGGAAGCACTAATCAACACACTCTCTGAAAGGAGAATTTATTGAGGTTAAAGATTTGGATTCGGCACACCAGATTTAGACAAGATTGGAAGCATTGTGTGAAGGAGACATGTTTACAAAGTGAGAGAAGTTATAGAACTGGAAGACTAGGATGGAGAAGCTACAAATGATGGATGATGAAAGTGTTAGGGCTTATGTACAAAGAGTTACAAAGGTTGTGATTGGAATAGAAATTATGGAGGCACCTTTGAAGAGGAAAAAGTCATTTCAAAGATTCATATATCATTGACACCTATTTACAAGGCTAAAATTCAGGCTATAGAAGAGATGATACCTTTGACTTCAAAATTTAGCAGATAAATGTTGATTGCAAAGCTAACTACTTTTGAAGCTGATAAAATGGGAGATTCTACACCTAAAGTTGAAACTGCATTTAAAGAATCTACACATAAGAAGTTGATGTCTTCACTTTTGAGTACCAAAAATGAGAACATAAAAGAAGATCTTGGTGAATATGTTGAGGAGAGGGAATAGATTCTAGAAGAGGAAAGAAAGATGGATGAAATTGTTGCACTGATTGCTAGAGGAGAAAAGAGAGGTAAGGGTAAATTTGAAGGAATGTTACCTTTGAAATGTTTTTCATGCAAGAAGATAGGTCACTTTGCATCTAGATGTCCTACAAGAGTTCCTAAGCACAAACCTAAGTTTCTCAAGTCTAAGTATTCAAAGGATAAGGAATGTTATTATTCTAGTGAAGGTATTTTTAATTATGATGATTTAGATTATGAGGAGATTGGATTTATTTCTATTAAAGATGAAATAGTAGTGCATAAGGAAAAAGCTTTAGTATCACGTGTTGATAAGAAATTTGAATGGATTATAGACAATAGTTGTTCACACCATATAACTAGAGACAAAAACAAGTTTGTTAATTTAGTGAAGTATGATGGTGGTGTTGTAAGATTCAAAGACAATCTTCCTAAATCTATCATATGGGTAGGATCTATTACTTTAGATGGAAAGACTAAAACTAACAATGTATTACTTGTTGATGGACTTAAGCATAACTTGTTGAGTGTTGGACAACTCATGGATAAGGGATTTCAATTAAAGTTCCTTGATGGTAAATGTTTTATCAGTAGTAAGATAGGAAACTTGATTGCAACCTGTACTAAATCTAGAGGTAATGTATTTGAGTTAAATACATCTGGAGCTACTTATTTTATTTTTAAGGTAGATGATAGTTGGTTATGGCACAGAAGATTTTGTCATGTTAATTTTGATAACATTATGAAGAAAAGTTTGAGTAATGCAGTAAGATATCTACCAAAGATTGTGAAACCATCTAACATTGTATGGAGAGAATGTGTTATGGGAAAATAGACAAGAAGCAGTTACAAAAGTAAAGCATATACATCAAAAGGAAAGTTGGATCTGGTACATATAGACTTATGTGGACCTACAAGGACAAGATCATACTATGGTGAAAGATATTTATATTTTTTGTTGATTACTTTTATAGAATTATGTGGGTCACTTACTTGAGAGAGAAATCAGAAGCATTTGATAAATTCAAGATATTCAAAGAAAAAGTAGAGAAAGAATCAGGTTTAAAAATAAAATATTTGAGGTCAAATGGAGGTGGAGAGTTTACTTCATACTTATTCAATTCATACTACGAAGATCATGGAATAAAAAGAAAGACATCTTCTCCTAGTACTCCACATCACAATGGGATAGTAGAGAAAAGAAAGAAAACTAAACTGGATGTTGCTAGAATAATGTTGTTTGAAGGAAATTTATCTCATATTAGAGAGAAGTTGTTGGGACAATAGTGTAGACATTGAATAGAATAAAAATTAGAGAAGGTACAAGTAACACTCCTTATGAATTATGGTTTGATCATACTCCTACTGTAAAATATTTTATAATATTTGATAGTAAATGCTATATCAAAAGAGATGATGAGATAGGGAATTTTGATGCTAGAAGTGATGAAGGAATTTTCCTTGGTTATTCTATTAAAAGTAAGGCTTACAAATGCCTTAACCTGAGATTAAGGAAGATTATTGAAAGTAACAATGTGAATATAGATGAAAGGTTTCAGATACAAGAAAGAATGTATGACTGTAATCAGAATATAGAGCTAAAAGAAGAAGAACTTGTTGAGACTGAATGTGAAAATGAGACTTGTGATGATGACAAAAATGAGGCTACTTATATTCCTAAGACTTCGAGGTATGTGAAGCAAAACCATCTTGAAAAACAAATTATTGGTAATAAAAATCAAGGATTAATGATTAGATCAAGGCTAGAGAAGAAATTTGTTTGATTTCTCAAGTTGAACCGAAGATTGCAGATGAAGCTTCTAGAGATGAATCTTGGATAAATTCTATGAAGGAAGAGTTATATTAGATAAAGACAAACAACACTTGGGAATTGGTTTGTAGACATAAAAACAAAAATGTAATAGGAAATAAATGGGTTTTTGGAAACAAAATGAATGAAGAAGGCGTTGTAGTAAGAAACAAGGCAAGATTGGTATGTAAAGACTATTTACAACAAGAAGGAATAAATTTTCAAGAGACATTTTCTCTTGTTTCTAGAATAGAAGCTGTGAGATTATTCTTGGCTTATGTTGCACATAAGAACTTCAAGGTATATCAGATGGATGTGAAATCTATATTCTTGAACGAAGATCTTGAAGAAGAAGTGTATATAGAACAACCTAATGGATTTCCTTTATGAAAAGATGGAGACATGGTATGCAAGTTGAAGAAGGCACTGTATGGGCTGAAGAAAGCTCCAAGGGCTTTGTATGCAAGGTTAGACAAATAGTTACTTCAGCTTGGATTCAGAAAAGGTAATTATGATAGTAATTTGTATTTAAGAACTAGTGAAGATGGAGTTTTGATAATATAAGTTTTTTTTGATGATATTATCTTTGGAGGCAATGATGAATTGTGTGAGAAATTTTCTAAAGAAATGGAAAATAAATTTGAGATGTCCATGATAGGAAAAATGAAATTCTTTCTTGGACTACAAATAAATTAGATCAAGAATGGCATTTTTATTTCTCAGACTAAATATCTTAAAGAAATGCTGAAATTTTTGGAATGGAAGACTGTAAACTAGTTGGTACACCCATGTTGATTTGTAATAAGCTGATAAATGATGATGAATCAAAGTGTGTTTTTCAGACCAAGTACAGATCAATGATTGGAGGATTACAATATCTGACTCACACTAGACTGGACATTACTAATGTTGTTGGGATTTTGGCTAGATATCAGGTAGAACCTAAAGAGACACACCCAGCTACTGTGAAAAGGATACTTAGATATCAAAAAGGGACAATGGACTATGGCTTATGGTATGATTGAAATGATGACTTTGAACTTCATTCTTATGCTGATGTTGATTGGCTAGGAAATATTGATGACAGGAAGAGTACTAGTGGAGGTGCATTTTTTCTTGGGAAAAAGTTGGTTTCATGGCTAAGTAAGAAGCATGATTGCATTGCTCAATCTACTATAGAATTAGAGTATGTTTTTTCTGCTATTAAATGCACTCAAATTGTTTTGATGAAACATATGTTGAAAGATATTGGAATAAGTTTTGATGAACCATTGGTTATCCATTGTGATAACACCAGTACATTAAACATGTCAAAGAATCTTGTGATGCACTCTAAAACTAAGCATATTTCTATTAAGCATCACTCCTTGAGAGATAAGGTAGAAGAGAAGGAAATAAAGTTGGAATACATTAGCATAAAGGAATAGATAGAAGACATCTTCACGAAGCCATTTCAAAAAGATACCTTTGAATATCTCATAGGTATGATTGGGGTTCAGGCCCCTCCTAATCAGAATTAAATGATGTAGGAATGAATCAGTGCAAAGGTTTTTAGAGCCTTATCATATTCTAGACTTGATGTACGAATCTAGTCCTCGGGGGGAGTGATCATCGAAGAAAGGTGTTGAAGATAGTTGATGAATTATGGCACCCTTTGACACTTTTGTCAACAGGGGAGAGTTACTATGAGAAAATACCTAAAGGGGAGAGATACTATATGAGGAAGAAGGTACTGAGAGAACACTGTGTTTGGGTTGATGGATTTTCCCATATGTTGCCATCAATTCCAAAGGGCGACATTATTAGATATTGATAATGCATTGGGGAGATTATTGATATATTTAATATGTTTAATCACTATGTTGAGTGATGCTGGAGTTGTTGTTGTTGTCATTTATGTTTTGTCATTGATGTCAACATATGTTTCTATGAAGAGAATAGGCTGGTTACTACAGTGAACGAATATTGTATAGATGTTTCAAATCATGCAAAGTCATTCATGTGTACTAAAAGGTGTTTTGATCTTATATCTAAGATTTAATAATGCAATGTTGTGTATTGGTTGAGTTACAGATATTTTGGTAAAGACGGATTACTGAACAGTGATAGTGGACGTTGATAGAGTTAGTCTCTATGTTTTTGGTATATCTTACAAAAGGTATGGATTTAGTGTATGTGAGCTTAAGGGATGGTAGAAAGGGTACTAAAGAATGTTCAATGGTCAAAAAAAGGTACACAATGCTAGATGATGTCAGTTATGGCATGTGTTCTAGAGATGACTTATTTGGAAGCTGACTTGAGGGCTATAGCGTGTATTATGGATGGAGAACTTGAATTAAGGATGTTGGTTCTTAATTTTTATAATGTAATTATTGTATACTTATTTTAGATACCATGTGTATCTTAGTAGGGAGTTATGTAATTGTTTTTATATTAGGAAAGCCTAATTGGCCAACCTGATCAAGTAGAATGTAAAAGGGTATATATGTAAGGTCTTTTATTTTGGAAAGATATGGAGAAAATGTATGTGATGTAAAAGATATTGTGGAAGCTTTGAGATTGTCTATTGAATATAGAGAAGATGATCACTTGAGTACTTCATTGGAACTAATCAAGAAATGATAGTTTTGACCTAACAGTTTAAAAGATTGTATATTTCTTCATATACACTTGTGTTGCAAACAATGAGTTCTCAAGGTGGACTTAACCTTCTTTGGGTAGTGAGCCCACCATTGTTCTTGACTCCTAACAAGGTTTTTCCTCTAATAATGATTGTGTACTATAATGTTCTAATCAGCTCCTAAGAGGGATAGATCTTCTAACAAGGATACTATACTCTTAGTACATCATTAGTGGGTGTTAATTGTCACTGGGGTTTTACCTTTAACAAGGTTTACTTAACAAGAAAATATTGTGTTATTGTGTTTGCATTCATTGTGTTCATTATGATTTGAAAGGTACTGTTGGATATATTTTAGGTTTTCTAAGGTCTTTGCTTTTGGTCTTGTTTCAATGTCCTAGCTTTTGAAAATGTCTGGTTTAGGGTTTAGAATTCCTTAAAATTTGTTATACTTGTGTTATAAAAACCATTGCCTTCGACATTTTTCTTAGAAATGGTTATTTCTTTGGTTAATGCAAGTGTGCCCTAGTTTATTCTATTCGCTCGTTACTTTTCGGGTCACTTAAGCCTTCCAATTCTGCACGTGGTCATTTTTCCTAGTCTTCACTGAATCGCACAATATTTTTACCTGTTTGTAAGTCTTTTAATGAATTGGTGACCATAGTGAATCCATTGTTAAGTTTCCTTAGTCATTGAATCTCTCAATCTTTGTCACGGTTAATTTTAACATACAACGACTTAGCGACTGTGTGGTCTCCTATTCACTTGATTCTTGCTGGTTTCTTTGAAACATTCAATGATTTGGCATGGTAGTTATCTCCTATTATCTTAATTAGGTGGCTAAGTTCTAAATCTCTCAGCAATCCAGTGAATGCCATTGATTTTCTATATAATTAGTAGTCAGGTTTTAATCTCTTGACATATGGGTCCTACAACATATTGTCCAGTGATCTGGCAACTGATTCTTATTCTTTTATTCTCTAAGTTGGTGGCTCTGACAAAGCAATTTGGTGAAAGATATGGTTTCCTTTGTCACTTAATCTCAAGAAGTAATGCCAATGTTCTAAGTTATTTGGTGATCAGGTGAATGAAGTGTTCACAGGATCTCAGAATTAGTTGGTGATGTTCTAAATCTTTCGGTGACCTAGCGAACAAAGTAAAATGGAGGTGTGACTTCTTTGTCATGTATTCTCGGAATGAAAAGACTAAAGGTTTAATGGATTGCAAGACTCAGTGACTATTGTTGATTGTTCCTAAGATCTACGGTCAGCGTTTAATCTCAAGATATAACCTAAGGTATGAAAAGCATTCAGTGAATTGGAGATTTGGGTTATTCACTCAATCTCAAAGCCTGACCATGGTTAAGCATTCCTCTCTGAGATTAAGAGATTTATCTTTTTTTCTAATTCTTTAGATGTGATCATGGTTAAGGCATTGTGTTTCATGGCTTAAAATATCCTTTGTTCACTAATTCTCCAAGTGTTTGAATGAGTTAAGGAAAAGACTTCGAGAATTGCCGAAGTCTTTGGTTCCTTATTCTCTGAGTTAAACCATGGTTGAATCAACTACTTTGAGAATGTGAGATTTCCTTCAGTCACTAAATCTTTGATTGAGGTGGGGTTGTGGTAAGCTTTGAAAGGTAGTCTAAGGACCGTTGATCATCACTGGGATCAACGGTGATCGTTGGACCTCCAAACTCAACCTCGAGTTAGCATTTCTTTTGGAGATCACGAGTTTCCTTTGTTCGTCGGATCTCCGAACCATGTTTGGTTAAGTTTTCATGCCATCAATGTTGTGAGCCATTGTAATGTGGAAGAGGGTACTTTGCCAAGCTGGAAAAAGTATAAATCCATCCAATTAGGTTTTAATGAGGGTTTGCGTCAGTAATTAAAGGTTTTAATGCAAAAAGCCATGATTATTGCTCTCATGCCTTGTTTATGATTTTTTAAATCATCTTGTCAACATCTACGCCATGGATAGCTATGATTTGAAGGTTGGTAATATGAAAAATTGAATGCAAAAGTGACTTCGACTAGATTTGTTATGATTTGGCAATCATACGCACACAATTTTTGAAGTATATAGACTAGACTACATTACTTTCTATGCTCAAAGTTATTCTGAAGACAATTGAGATTGTTGGCATTGTAGAAGAGATTGAATAGCATGAAGGTTGTAGAGTTGAGAGGTTCCTATTCTATCAAGATGAGTTGACTAGCGATGAGTGTAGCATCATCCAGCAGGGCTGCAAAAGAACAGAGTGGAGAGGATAATGGAAAGCCACATTACTCAGATGAATTCATTAGGCTGCTTCTTGGTTTGAATCAAAACAAGAAGGATATCGACATGGTATTTGAAGATATCATGGACAAATGTAGGGACCCTATCACTTCTTCAGGTTAAGGTTTTACCATATTCTCATACTTTTATAACAATAGGGGTAAAGCTATACCTATTTGTAATGCTTGGGCATTGGGAATGGCAAAGCTAATTGTGCCTGATGTGTTTTTAGATATTGATTTAATCATTGAGCTAGCTAGGTTGTATGATCCCATTTCTAGATGCGTTAGGTGTGAAGACCAGTCTGTGTTTATTTCCTTGGATAGGGGGTCCTTCATGAAAGCTTTCAATTTCTATGCTTCCTCCTCCACTGAAATTGATTTAAAAAAGGAAAGGGACAAGTATTCTAGTAACATAGGATCAGAAAAGATCCAAATAGTCAAGCATATGCCCAAGCAAGATAAGTACATAGCCCCTATCCCAGCAAGTATGAATGCCCCTTATTTGTTTTCATCCCTCAATCGTTATATGAAATTCTTGTGTTATGGGTTGTGTAGGGTTTTAGGGATTGGTGGGGATGATGAGAAGTTTCCTGCTGAGCTTTTAATGATAATCCTTAGCATTCAGAATTCTCACACCAACACCAATTATTATTACATCTAGTATGTAATTGATAGGATGCATGAGGCGTTTGTGTTTGTCAAGGAAAATAAAAGACCTATCAGATTCATGCACTACTCCCTTCTTATGCATTTGATTATGTACCATCATGTTAATGATTTTGATGCAAGAATGTTGATGATAAGGACTCATTTTAAGGACATTCCCAACCTAGTGCAATATTGGTTGAGAGTTTGGATCATCACATCCAATGAGTGTAATTTCTCCATTTTTCATAACTATTTTTTCCACCCAATGCTTGAAATGTTAGGAACAAATGTTGTGAGATTGTCAACTAAGGTCTTGAGGGTTTTAAGACCAATGCAGTTTGAAGACAAATGGTTGGGGAACCACAATTGGGGAGATTTCTACCTAGGGGGTACCTTCACAGTCATCAAGGTTTATGGTTTCCCCCAACCTCCACATTTGCTTCCAAAATATGCACCTCCTAGAGTTTCAATGATGGAATTCATTTAGCAATTAATGTGGAATGACAAAGAGCACCTAGGACCTCATAGGAAGGGTACTTTCACACCAAGGCAATTTAGAATTGGTATCTTCTTGATTGGAAAAAGAGCACTGGATCAAGTCAATAGTTGGCTAAATCAGTTCAATATGACTACAGGTACTTTTCGGTATGTTGACTCTGAGGGTTTCATCAAAATAGCTAGGATGAATTTGATTCCTAACATTGGAACTATCAGAGAGCATGAGGGCCTAGATGAGGAGGATGTGATAAGGAATATGATGGACTTGGATAAAGAAGGGATAAGATGGACCAAATACTTTGATCTACTAGACACAAAGGCCAAGCTGAAGGCGGTAGGAATTCCTTTTAATGGTTATTTCCCTGAGCTCCTATACCTATAGAGAATGGAAAAAATGATAGAAATGCATGGCACTCTATCTAATCAATTGGAGGGGTTGCTTGAGGAGAAGTTAGAGGTACCAAGAAATTATTCCACCTCTGAACCTAAAGAATTCATTGATGATTCACAAGAAGGTAGTAGTCCACCTCTAGTAGGGGAAGCACCAATCATCAACTTAACTCAAGATCCAATGGAGGTTGAGGCTACTTCAGAGCCACCATTGAAGAAACAAAGGCTAGAAGTTGGTGAGCCTTCAAAGGTGAGAAAGCAAAAGAAGGTAGTTGATAGTGCTTTAGTTCTTGTGCCTAGTAAAAGAGCCTACCACCATCATTAAGAAAGGATATCAGAGAAGGAAAGAAAATTCTATCAAAAGAAGAAGGGGAGTTACCCTTGATATTAGGAAAAGATGAAAGAGAACTATACCAAGAAGAGTTTCTTAGTGATGACTAGTTCATCAATAGCAAGGAATTCAAGGATTTCCTCATTTGGAGGAAGCAAGAGGAGGTGAAGAAGTCCCTTCCTGAAGGTATGGAGCCAAGTGAAGAGACTTTAAGAGCTCTGACATCATATGATCCCAATCTTGAGAAGATCACTATGGAGGAAGAAAGAGAAATGGTTAAATCAAGTGACATGCTTTTGACTCTGGATGGGATTTAACTTTTTCCTTTATCATCAACCAAATTAGAAAATAGCCTAAGGGAGGCTTATCATATGAGGTGCATATTGATGACATGATTAGAGGAAGTGGTTATGACCCCAAGTCACAAGTTGTTGCACTTTGGTCTTTAGCCCCAAGAACTCAGAAGCCATCTCTGGTTAGCATTGAGGATAAAATGGAAGGTAATAAGATTGTCTGGACTATCCAAAACACCACTGATCTTGAGGTGTCTAAAGCAGTAACACACTTGGCTCACCTCAATGAAGCCAAAACCATCCAATTGTCAAAAAGGTATGACAAATTGTTTGAGAACTCAATGAGGGTTGCAAAGGATAGGGATTTAAAACTTATGATGATCAAGAAAATGGAGGGTGAATTGGAGGAACTAAGAGAAAAGCTTGAAGAAGCAATTAAGGTAGTGCCTCCCCCACCTTTGCAAATTGAAGCCCCTCCTCAACCTGAAGTAGAGGTTCCTGACCATCAGGTGGAAGATCTAGAGAAAATAAGGCTAGAAGCAGCCTTGAAAACTATAACTGGTGTTGTGCAACATAGACAGGACAAGATAAAAGTGAAGATGGAGTCAATCCATCAATTTTTCATTATGTTACACAAGACAAATGATAAAATAAATGAGTCACTAGCTACTTTGGAGCCACTTCACAGCATTTGGTCTGGGAGGAGTTTGTTGTTTGAAAAACTCGATGGGTTGTAGGAGTATAGGTCTAATATCCCTAAGGTGGTAACAAAATTTTATGAAAATATTGGATTGGTTGTTTTTGTTTCAAAGTTTTTCAAAGGGAAGTCAAATCAAGTGAGAGCCAAGTTGTCTATGTTTGACAAGGATTACAGTAAGTTTTTGCCCTCTATTTTTTATAGTGATGGAAGTGTGGTAAAATTTGATGAATGGAGGTCATCAATGGATCAATTGGTAATTAGACAAGAGGCCTTTCTCAAAGGTGATAATATTTTAGACTTGGATGGGTACAATGGCATAATTGACAGTTTATTCAAAGTTGAAGGTGATTGCACACGGTTTGTTGTAGAGGTTAAGGCTATAACTAATTCCAAGTGGGACCTACAAATAAAATCACTACAGGGGCTGCAGACTTTTAATTGGCCATTTGATGATGATGTGGCAACTTGGGACAAAATGACAAAGAAAAAGAAGAAGAAGCCAGCTGTCTAGGAGCTAGAGGCAGAGGAAGAAGAATAAAGTACACATGGCACCTGATGCACAATTTGAGGGAGAGGATGTTTCAAACAAAGGATGATGTAAGTTAGCCTGTATTGGTGGTCATCATTCATGCTACAAATCAAAGTAACTACTTTGAAATATCTCTAGACAAAGGTGCCACCTGTGAAGATACCAGTAGTTGTGAACTACTTTTGGTTGTTGTAATCACTATCTTTTGGTTTGTACTTTTTGTCTTTAGTGAAAGTTATTTTCCTAGCCATCTAAAGCTTGTTGTATCCTTTCAAGGATTCCAAGGTGGCTAGAGGTATATATAGCAAGTTTTTCTCTTTTTGTAGGGGTGGTGAAAGTTTTTGTAAAGAAAGACTGAATACAGAATCTGACTTCTTTGAAGTTTTTGTTAAAATTGTAATGGATACAGTTGAAGATTAATACAAATATACTAGAATTTTGTTGCTATCTCTAGTTGTCTTGGTGTATGGATACTTTGAGTTTCTTATGCATTAATTAGTCAAGCTCTTTAATGTGTTATTCAAAAGGTGAATATAGGGGTTGAGCTCAATTTTCTCTCAAGGAGAGAGTAAACCTTCAGGGTGGTCTCTGGGATTTATCTATACATGAATTTTATGTCAGGGTTGGGAATTGGGAGAGTGAATTGGTAGGCAATTTATTTGAATTTCAGTATCTTTGTGTTAATAAGATTCTATAGATTTTAAATTTTGACTCTAGCCCAATGAATAAGGCACTGGTTTAGTTCAATTTGCATCTTTTCACCATCATTTTATTAAAAACTATCTCCGTTTACTTTTATTTATAAGTTTATGAGTTGCATTGGCTATGTCAAATGCATAGATCAATTTTATAATGCTTTGAAGAAGCACTTGAGAGAGGTTATCCTCCCTTGATTTTTACTCAGAAAAATAAGAAGGATGAATGTCCTTAGACCACTATCATGTGCTATCTCAGTTGTGATTTTTATTATGGTGCTCTGTATTAGGATCATCTGGGCTATCCTCAGAGTAGTGGTGTTTTATTGAGTTAATTTTGAGAAGAAGATAGTATAGCAATGAGGGATTTGATTTGAAATTTTAAGTCTACTTGAAAAAAAGTGAGTTATTGAAAGGTAAACCCACCTAAGTGTTACTCAAAGTGAAGAAGGCTTGAAGCCTTAATACCTTAGCATTTAAATTTTGCTGGATACAACTATTGGGATTACATGAGTCTTGTATTAAGTGAATTTCCTGAATATTTTAATCATCTTTTGGTTTAAGTGCTAACAGAGCCCACCTTTGTTCTTAACTCCTAATAGGGTTTTTCCTCTAATAATGACTATGTACTATAATTTTCTAATCAGCTCCTGAGAGGGATAGATCTTCTAACAAGGATACTATACTCTCAGTACATCATTAGTGGGTGTTAATTGTCACTAGGGTTTTACCTTTAACAATGTTTCCTTAATAAGAAAATATTGTGTTATTGTGTTTACATTCATTGTGTTCATTATGATTTGATATTGCTATTATTCAAGGTTTAAATTTTAATAATCTATCATACAACTGATTCAACCCCACTCTTAGTTGTGTTGTGGACAGTTATTCCTAACACACTCTTGTAGAAAACACCCTATATCATCAAGGATATCACAACATCCTTTCTAGGTGTTTAGATTTGAACAAGGTTGTCCTAGCTTTACAAGAGGTTCACACTAGAATTTTTAGTGCCCACATAGGTGGCATGGTACTAGCAAAGAAGCTTCTTAGATTCAAGTATTACTAGCTAAAAATGGAGCATGATGCCTTTGAATTTTTAAAGAAATGCCTACCATATTAGCAGCATGCTAATCTGATCCATGCTCTAGCACAAGACTTGTAACCCATTGTGCCACCATGGCCATTTTCATGTTGGGGATTTGACCTCCTTGGATTGAGTACTCCCCTTTCCTCATATGGACACAAATATTTCATAACTGCCACTGAATATTTCACAAAGTGGGTTGAGGAAATTCCACTCATCCTAACTACAAGAATTTATATATCCAAGTTTATCATCTACCATATCATATGCCACTTTGGCATCCTTTACACCATCTTCATAGATAATGACATTCCCTTTGGAAACTATCATGTGGATGATCTATGTGCAAGACTTCACATCTATTACTATTTCTCCAGCCCATACTTCCCTCAAGGAAACAACCAAGATGATGAACTAATAAAACTATCCTCAAAAAGGTTGTCAATGATTATGGTCATGACTAGCACCTATAAATCAACCCCACCCTCTAGGCCTACCACACTCCCACAAAAACCAGCCCATACTCCCTTGTATATGGTGCCAAATCCATCCTACCAATTGAGGTTGAGCTACCTTCATTGCATGTGTTCATGAAGAACTATACCACTAGTGAAGACTATCATGTGGCACATCTCACACAACTAGATCTATCAGATGAAAAGAGGCAACAAGCATATGATCACCTAGTTGTATACTAGAATCGACTCAAAAGGAGTTATAACAAGAAGGTCCATCCAATATAGTTCCAAGAGGGTGACATGGTCATGAAAGAAAATCATAAAGTACAAGTCAATTGAGAAAAGAAAGTGATGCAGGGGCATTCTTGGACCTTAGTGAAACTGCATGGGTGTTTTTTATCTTGGCCAGTGTTACTTAGTTGCAACCTTGCCCAATGGTCTCAGTCATTGAAGGAAGCTTGATCACTGAAGGAACTCAGTAATATTTGGCACTCGATGAAAGTGTTACTCGATGATGCTTGTGGTGCTTGGTCGACACTGGTGCTCGATGATGCTTGGCATGCTCGGTTATTTCACTGTTGCTCGGTAGTTATGGTTTACCGACTGGAAAACTATGTGATTTATGGAGATGACTTGGTGCATCTATTGTTGGTAGTTGTTGTTATAGGATGGCATGTTGTATTAAATGTTTGTAAGGTGATTTATAAGTTGACTTGTATTTAATTTAATAATTGTTAGGAGGAGCTAAGGGTTTCATCCAACTGACTTGTGGTTGATGATTAGTATTTAAGGATATTTTGAGGTAGTTGTTTAGGGGGATAGAGGACTTAGAGGGTGTAGATCTTGATGACTTGGAAGACTTAGCAAATCAGATCTAAGGTTCTGAAAGCTAGATTTGGTGAAGTTGTGGAAAATATCTTGCATGATATTGCAGATCAGATTATTTTTTGATAGTTGTTTGTAGTAGATCTAGTGGTTTGCACACTTGGAGATAAGGATATTGCTTGGAGGTTTGCGAGCTCAAGTTTAAATCTACCTTAGGGTTTCCATTAGTTGCTGATTGTTTTTAGAGATGAGCTATCTAAGATTGTATTGGATCTATGTGGATCTTGAAGAGCTTGTTAATAAAAATTAATGTTAAAACATCTTGTATTGTTGAGTTTTCCATTGTGTATTTCTGAAGCTCCAAGGCTAGATTGTCCTTTAATGGATCCACCATCCTTGACTGCATTAGGTGGTATCATAGTAGAGTTGATCTTGAGGAATGAAAATTGACCTAGCAAGGCTGATCTTGTGAAGTTGATCCTATTGGTGAAGAAATTGTGCACAATCTAAATTGTAGATCCATGGCACTAAACTTGTGGAATCGTGCCCTAGTTGTTTGTGCAAGGTGGTAGATTGTGATCTGACTTGCATGCAACTAGGAGATTGTCACAAGGTGGTTAGTGTAGGGTTTGTTGCAGATGGTTTCTCTTATCTTTAAGGATGCCTCTAAGAAGATTGGACCCTAGAACTATTGCAGATCTATGATGCTATGGAATCAAAGATTTCTGATAAAGTCAGATCAGATGTCAGAACTGAGATAGAGTTAATGAAGAATGAAATGGTCATCAAGATCATGAGAGTTATTTTTGGTGTACCTCAGAATGTTGGTACTGAAGATGGCTATGAGGAAGCTGTTGAAGACTTTGAAGCTGTTGGATCTAGTGGTGATGACCAGAGGGATAGATCTGGTGAAGATAGAACTGCTTGGTTGCATAGATCTAGAGCTCGATTAAGTAATAGTTATTGAATGGAGGTTTCTACTTTCTCCAGTACCTTGAAACTTGAGAATCTGATTGATTGGATTGGTGAACTTGAAGATTTATTTGAGATGGAAGAAATTGAAGATCCTCTTTAGGTGAGATTGGCACAGACAAAGTTGAAAGGACATGCTACTCTTTGGTGAAAAGAACTATAAAGAGATAGAGAAGATGAAGGTGAAACAAAAATCAATCGGTGGAGGTTAATGGTGACCAAGTTGAAAGCTAAGTTCATACTAGTTGACTATGAGCTTGACTTGTTTAAGAAGTTACAGAATCTAAAAAAAAAAGATTTGTTTGTTGAAGATTATACCAAGGATTTCTACAAGCTTACTATTCAGTCTGGACATAGAGAACTTGGTAAGGAAAAGGTTTCTCAATATGTGAATGGTCTGAGATTCAATATTCATGATGAGCTTGGTATGCTAAAGATTTATTCTATTGAAGATGCTTATCAGTATGCTTTGAAGGAAGTAGATAAGTTGAAGAGGAAACAACATGGTAACTCCCGAGGGAAGGAGAAGATTGATCACTCAGTGAAGGATAAACTGACTGATGCAGAAGATGAATAGAAACCTATGGAACCTAAGAAGAAGATAGGTAGAGTTATATTTAAAGGTACTTTCTATAACTATGGAGAAGAAGGACACCATTCTTTTGAGTGTACACAGAAGAAAGTTGATCAACAAACTATTGTGGTAAATGAGAACATTCAAAATGAACTTGAATCTAAGAACTTGTTGCTTCGGTGAACATTACTCAATAAATAGGATGAACCTTGTCAGAGGAGTAACTTGTTCAAGACTCGATGCAAGTATAGAGGTAAACTCTATGATGTTATTGTTGATAGTGGTAGTACTGATAACCTTGTTGCTAAGGACATGGTTCAGAAACTTGGTTTGAATAGAATGAAACATCCACATCCTTATAGCATTGGTTGGTTGCAAGATGATCATGCTTTGGAAGTAAGAGAGCTATGCTTCATTGATGTTCAGATTGGCCAGTATAAGGATCTTGTGCTATGTGACATTGTGGATATGAATAGTTGTGATATATTGC
This sequence comes from Chamaecyparis obtusa, assembly GCA_027943335.1. NCBI lineage: Eukaryota > Viridiplantae > Streptophyta > Pinopsida > Cupressales > Cupressaceae > Chamaecyparis > Chamaecyparis obtusa. The sequence continues at coordinate 269,047 of BSBK01011641.1, forward strand.
TCGGTAGACCTTGGCAATATGATTGCAGAGCTATGTATGACTATGTCAGAAATGTGTTTACTATTGAGAAGGACGACAGGAAGTTTTCACTAATACATTTGCTAGATAAAACACTTGTTAGGAGAAGCCTAAGTATTGGTAGCCGAGTTGAGTTGGTGGATCCAAAGAAAATGAATGATTAGTATGGAGAAAAAACATGTGTGTTGTCAAGAAAAGACTTGAAGACATGGTGAAAGCTAAAGTGGAAGAGTATGCAAACTGAGAAGGTGGAGGTCTTGTATGTGAAGAACTAGTTCGGGGTTTAAGTGCTAAATCCTAGAAGATATTTCTTCTCACATATGAACATCTTTTGGAACCTCAGGTTTCTGATGCAGGGGCATCAAAGGTTCAGGTAGGGGCATTCTTATTCCTTAGTGAAAATGCATGGGTGATTTTTTTTTGGCCAGTGTTACTCATTTGCAGCCTTGACCAACAGTCTCGGTCATTGAAGGATTCTCGGTCACTGAAGGAACTCGGTAATATCTAGTGCTCAGTGAAAGTTTTACTCGACAATGCCTACGGTGCTCAGTCAACACTAGTTCTTGACAATTCCTGACATGCTCAATTATTTCACTGTTGCTTAGTAGTTTTGGTTTACCGACTGGAGTTCTGTGTGATTTGTGGAGCTGACTTGGTGCATTTATTTTTAGTAGCTTTTGTTATAGGACGACATGTATTAAATTTTTGTAAGGTGATTTATAAGCTGACTTGTATTGCATTTAATAATTGTTAGGAGGAGTTAAGGGTTTCATCCAGCTGACTTGTGGTTGATGATTAGTATTTAAGGGTTTTTTAGGGTAGTTGTTCAAGGGGATAGAGGACTTAGAGGTCACAGATATTGATGACTTGGAAGACTTAGCAAATCAGATCTAAGGTTCTAAAAGATGGGGATGGTGAAGTTGTGGAAAATATCTTGCATGATCTTGTAGATTAGATTGTTTTTTGATATTTATTTGTAGCAGAACTAGTGGTTTGCACACTTGGAGACAAGGATATTTCTTCAAGGCTTGCGAGCTCAAGTTTAGATCTACCTTAGGGTTTCCATCAGCTGTTGATTATTTTTAGAGCTGAACTAGCTAAGATTATATTGGATCTATGTAGATCTTGAAGAACTTGTTTTTTATTGTAATTGGCCCTAACCCGGAAGGTCTTATAGTCGAGCATGTTAATGGAAATTGGTGTTAAAACATCTTGTGTTGTTGATTTTTCCACTGTATAATTCTGAAGCTGCAAGGCTGGATTATCCTTAACTAGATCCACCATCCTTGACTACATTAGAAAGATAAGTTTGAACCTACTTGGTTGGGTCCTTATGTTGTCACAACATGCTTTGGCTCAGTATCCTACTAGTTATCAACACAAGAAGGTGAGACCCTGAATGATCCTACCAATATCATACATAAAAATTAGTTCTATGATTGAAACATATCCTATAAATCCAAACAATCCATAAAAATGGAAAATAAAAAAAATAAAAATAAAAATGAAAAAAAAGCGAAAACAAGCAAAGAAAAATAATCGCCCAATGGTGAAAACTTGGAAATTCAAGCACCTTGGACAAGTACTTTGGTGAAAACCTAGAAATAGGTTCCATACATAGTGGACCGATCCATTATCTATCAAACTCCCATCCCATCCCATCCCATCCCATTTATCCACTCATCACCCAATCTCCATCCCCATCCCCACCACTAGCCCCTCAATCTCAAGTATGTTCTATCCTCAAGTCTATCAAAATTAGCACTAAGTTCCTATCCCCAATCCTAAGCTTCATGTATATCTTGTATAGAGAGATCCTCTTATCCCCATCCCTGAGCTTCTGTACATAATTCACTATAAATATCTCTCGGTTCTTTGTACTATATAATCACGTCTTGTTGTGCATATCCTCATCAGTACTATAGTAGCTATGATCAGTTGAACTTGTCTCACACTGCCTCATACTTCAACAACATCTTTTGTCAACTATCCTTTCTTACATGATTATCCTTGACTCATCATTTTCCAACAACAACACAACATTCTCCTCATTAAATAGGTCCTTGCAGGATGTATACTTCCTCATGTTCAACCTAATCTCCCCCCATTAATCAAATAATCAATCTTTCTCCTTGGCAAAGGACATCCAGTGGATTTTCACTTTGATCTTGGATTTTGTCCCTTGGATCTTGTTTATATTTTATGGCTTCTCATTTTTCCTCTCCTCAAAGTCACCTCGATCCTTTATATCATGGTGCACTGTGAATGAGGGCACTCTACGGAAAGGACTTTTTATCATCTTGTTTCTACCTATGAGTCAATTAGATATAACCCTTTCACATTCCAAATGTGATCTTTTAGGTTACATGGTGCACTTGGGAAATGTCATTTGTTTTTGGGTTCTCCAGCATCATTTCTACCATGCCTCCTTCTAGATTCATGTGTGATGTCGGGGCAACCCTTGCATGTATTTTTGTGTCAGTCCTATGCAACGCTGCTGACAAGGCCTTCTGTTCCAAGTACCCTTGGAAGGTTTCTATAGTTGCTATATCAAACATAGTTGTGCTCTCCATATTAACATAATGAAATTCCCAAGTCCTATTAGTTTCATATAGATTCATCTTTTAATCCTGCATCATTTAGAATCATATTGCATTCATCCATCTTTGCATTCTTTCATCTTTTCTCCTAGTTTGATTTCTATTTAGCCTCCTTCCCATCTCCTTCCTCCATTTCCTTCCTGCTTTGGTATTTTTCAAGAAAATTTCACAAAGCTTCTTCTTTGCGTTATTTTATCGAGCAGACACAACCCATTACCTTCTAACTCTTTCTTAAGGCATCTTATTTTCTTATCTTTGATGCAACACCACTTACCGTGTGAGAGGGGGAAAATGTAGACACCTAAAAATCCATCTTGTTAATTAAAAATATTTTAGTTAATAAAAGTCTTGATGACATCATCATTATTTAATTAATTAATTAATTAATTAATTAATTAATTATTAATTTTATTATCCCCTCCCTTTTTAATTAAATCTATTTAATTAAAGAAACACTCCCAAAAAATGTTTAAATCAAATTTAAACATCTCCCCTCTCCTATATTTATTAAATATATTTAATAAATTTCTTCAACCCCAAACCCTTTAAATAAATTAAATATTTATTTAAGATCCTAAAATCCTAAATATCTTATAGACACTTCTAATCATATCCTCTCATCAGTAATCACTCCCTAACTCCTCTTAAGGGGTGATTCCTAACCCTCTTAGACTAACCCTCTCCCTTTGACCCAAAGTTAACACCCTCATTAATGAGCCTTACAAAATCATTAATGGACCCTTACACCCTCATGAATGGCTCTTACAGCCTTAGTAATGAGATTTTATCTACCTTCTTCCACCCTTGTTCCCTAGCACACTTCCCTAATGTTTGTCACACATGTGTGAGAAAACCTTGATCCTTTCAACCATTAATGCCAATTCTATCCCTTCCTAACCATACCCCTAACCCTGAATCTAACCCTAACTACCTCTCCTAACCAAAGCCCTTCCTCAAATCCTATAAATATCCCTCCTTCCAAGATAAAATAATCAATCCACTCTTTCATTTCATAGCATAGTTATAATGTTCATTTGCATCTAAAATATCATAGCATATATTAGCATTGTTAGATTTCTTTCATGTTTTCAAGTTTTATAACTCATCATATCTTAGTTTAATGGATTATCCTAGTTTATTTCAATCATTTCAAATCATTTTCATTCCATATCACATCCATATTTGAGTTAGAATGAATCTTGCATCTCATCAATAACCTAGAAACTACATTTCATTACTTGCACCCTCAGAACCCTAGGGGCAAAACTAGTTTCGTATACTAGGTTTTGTGCCACTTTTGGGGTCTCCATGGCTTGCATGTGATCCTAATATAGCCTATTTTTTCATTGGGAATGATTTCATTGTGCTAGGAGAGAACACACACATCCCTCTTAAATGATAAAATCCAACGGTGCCCTAGTGCTCCCGTTTTGGCTTAATCTGAGGTGGTCTTATCAACTATTTTTAGTATACTTCAAGTATGATTTTCTTGAACTAATGTTTGAATGTCTTAGCATGTTCCCAAAAGGTTAGGTTCACATCATCCACACCTAGAAAATAGACATCAGTTGTGATAAAAAAATCCATCTATCAATGTGTGGGTGAGTTCTTGGTCTCTCATTTCCTTCTTATTTTTTTGTCTCCCTTGTTCCATCATGGGTTAGAATTGGCCAATTAGTCTTGTCCTCGGTTCTCATTTGTCACCTAGAGGTGGTCTCACACTATCTATCTGAGTTTTCAATGCTTTAAAACTTGGTCAATATTTTGAGCTTAACCTAAGTCAGTATATCAGTCTTCCTTGCAGGACAATTTATCACTGACGCTACTTGGTGTTTCTCAACAGCCTAATAATATAGTGTTACTTAAAACTACCAATCTAGACACCATTGTGTTTCTCAAAACATATTGGATCTTGTGCTCTTCTCTTTACACATGCACTTTGATACAAGAAAAAAAGGATTCTTTAACATCCAACACAAAAGTGATATTAAGAAAACTAAAAATGTCTGAGATATGCTAAACTATTTTCTTGTGTATTGTCTGTTATAATTGTTTTTTTCTCGTTATGTCCTCTGAGGTCACTCAATCAGCTATACTTTACAAGAGACTCATGAATAGGGGCATAACATTTTTTCTTTGATTTCTACTTGTGGTGTGATTTTAATGATCCTAAGTTGTCTAATGAGCTGGGTGTCTATGGTAAGAGTCTCCATCACAATTGGAAAACTACACATACCTCGATCCTCTTAATTTGGACACTTAGGTGAGGTTGGAATTATCTCCTTATTTTTTTCTTGTGTAGCACATAAGACAAAAATCTTATTTAGTTTATCTTCTTGTGCTTTGATATGGGTGTTATCTTACAACATCAAATTGGAAACTTTGTTTAAGTCATCTCGGCTCTTGTGCCTCGATTCTTACATGTGTTTCCTACATCTTATCTGATAAGGTTGTATTCATATCACCATGGTCTCTCTAGTACTATCAAAGATTGTACTAACCTAAGATGTCCTAAATAATCAAATGATGATAAAAAAATGGCTACAAGATCAGTGACTTGACTCATGTCTTAGGATGCATTTTCATTCTAGGGTTGCATTTTTCTTGTACATTTTTGGTTCCCTTGAGTCACCCTTCCTTTCTCTTCACCACAATGATCAACTGCAACTATTCCTCATTGACTTAATCAAGTAATTGAAAAGTGCTCAAAATACTATAAAAATTGCAACCCTAACTAATTTTGACATCTTGAGTTCATTTTCAGGATCACAATTGAAATTCGACATCATTTACCTAGTCAAATTGCAATGTCAACCCATTTTTTGGTCAAACGTAGTTGAATGGTAATGCTATCACTTCACACTCACTTTGGTCTTAATTTCTTGAACCTATGATGTCAATCCCATGCAAATTTATCAAATCTAAGTGATTTCATACCGATCAACCTTGGTCAAAGTTAGTCAAAATTTGGTCAACTCTGGTTAAGGGGACCTCAAAATATATTTGAATATATTGATAACCTATTTTAGGCTTTAACCTCTCTATCTCATTTTCATTTTGATCCTAAGGGGGCATGACAATATAGAAAATATTCTTCTACAAATCAATCCTAATCATGAAATCAAGTCAAGCTTCATGGCTTGGAGCATGTCATCTTTAGGAACTATATCAAATTAAGATTCTTTGTATCTCTCTCTGAAAGAGTGATTTTATTGCTTCATATCAGGGAACTCAAACATACATCTATTTGATCTCTTGGGGCATTTTAGGTTCTTCAGGACCCATATCAATCTCACATTATTCCCAGGGCATATCAGGCTCATCAAATTTCATATGAATCTGGTATTGTTTCTCAATCAAGTGATTGGCTTCCTTAGAATCTTTTTTTAAGAAATAATCTCAAAGATCTTTGGACGAATATTCAGACTCATCACTTCATATCAAGCTGGATACTCTCGTCTTTCTTATCAGTCTTTTCTCAGTAAAGTCCAAAGCTAATATCTTTTATTGACCTTTGTTCGATCAATTTTGGAGTTGGTTCTCCTTATCATAAATAGTCTTATCGATTCAAATAAGGTTGTTCTATAATATAGCTAGAATATATTATTTAAATCATTTCTCTACTTGCACATCGATCCAAAGAGAAGAAAATGTAATCACCTAAAATTTATCTAGTAGAACTTGAACCCCCAATTTTGATTAAATTGCCTTACAAAAAATTCTAAAACTCAAAGGCATAGTTTACTAGACATAATTATGTAAGTAACCTTGGTAATCCCCCTTGCATAATTAAAGTAAATCATTTCTAAAAATTGAGAAATCATTTAATTGTCAGAACTTACTTTTAATATAAAGTCCTAGCACTTTTATTAAAAAGAGAACTTTGTGCAAACTTAATCTTGATTAATTGACAATTAAAAGGGGATTTTGTATTTTTTCTTATTCTCCCATCAAGCTTGACCAATTAAAAATCTTGAATCCTCTCACATAGATTGATCTTTCTCACCACCCATCTCCACCAAACATCTTTTTCCTCTTAATCTCCACCCTTCATTCTTGAGGCAATTCCTTTAAAAATGAGCCCTTCCTTGGCTCAAGGGTCCCAATCTTGATCATTTGCATCTTGGTAATTTTCTTTTTTTCATTCTAGAGTAATCTTCCTATTTTTAATTCCTAGTTCGTAGTTTTCTTCTATTATTTTCTGAGTAACTCTCTTGCTTTCTTAGCTTACTTCATTGTCAGTGTAATCTTGCTTTTTTATCTAGTTTTATTCCATAGTAGCATCATTTTTTTTATATTTAATCTTGCATTCTAGTTTCATTTCTAGTTTTGCATTGCATTTGAATGTTCCATTTTGGAGTAGTCAAGTCACTAATCCTTAATGCCAATCTGATGACCATTCTAAAAGGATTAAACTTTCTTCAACTAGGAATAAATAACCCTCTTTTGAGGGTTTACTTGGTTCATTTGATTTGGATTGATGCATGAGCATCTTTCTTTTATGGAAATTATGGATTAACATAAAATATGTTAGATCTTGTTTGGTTACTTGGTAGCTTATTTAATTTTCTTGCTAATTAATTTTGAGTTCTTGTTGAAGTGTTCATGTCGGTCACTAGCGAGCTCGCTTACAACTTTTGATGTCCTTTATTGAGTAGGTTCGGTGTGTCTAGTGGTACTCAGTTCCTAAGTTCACCAAGTGGTAGAATTTAATTTTTTGATGTTTTCTGACATGTGTAGTTAATTTTGGTTGAATTATTAATGTTGGTATCTCTCATTGGGAAATGTGTGGACCTAAATATGGGTCATTGTTTTCTCCAATGCTGGTTCTTGTGGGCTGACCTATTTGGTATCCTTGGTCTGTTAGTTGGGAAGATAGAATCTGGAGTTTGGATGCTCGCATGTATGAGGACTTTTCTGTAACTGAATTTCATTGTATTGGTTGTAATCAGGAAGGCCTTACAACCTGACATGTATGAAGCTTTGGTGATTAAATAAAAAATATATCTATATTCGTTCTCTCCATCTTTGTGTTGTTTCTTCATAGTTTTTAATTACATACAAGATTGTATTTGGGAGTTTCTTAGGCACCAGTACTTTTATGTCTTGCGTTAGGTAGTATAAGAGAGAAGGTAAGGTCTAGAGGTTCCTTCTTGTAACTCCTAGTTAGTGACATTATTGTGGGGTGGAAGATTGTGATCTAACCTATAATTGTAGAGGGTTTCAAGATGGTTTGAGGGAGGTGAGATGCAGATCCAAGATTAGTTGATATGCTAAGACAAATTGTTGTAAGGTTAGATTTTATTTAGACTACCTAGCACAAAGGAAGACATCTTGAATATGTTAGTGATGATAAAGCTGAAGAAATGCACGAAGAATCTACACCTTCACCTATAATGGATCAAGGAGAGGAAATATTCTTGAAAGCATTGACTATTTTGAAAGCTACACCACAATTTAACCCTCTTGAATATAGTGGGAAACTAGATTCAGATGAATTGGTAGACTGGATAACCAAGAGGGAAAAATAATTTGAATATGAGAACATACTAGAGGAGAAGAAACTAAAAATTGCAAGCACAATATTGAAAGCTCGTGCATCCTTTTGGTGGGAGCATCTGAAGTTAGACTGAAAGAAGAAAGGTAAACACAAAATTAAGGCATGGAATAAGATGGTAAATAAATTAAAAGGCAAGTTTCTACCTTGTGATTATCAGATTAACCTAGTTAGGAGAATGCAAGGTTTGAAGTAGAAAGATAGCTCGATGAAAGATTATATTGTGGAATTTTGCAGATTGGATATTGGATCTATATATATTGAAGATGAGGTGGAAATAATTACAATATATTTCACTGGGCTAAGGACTTATATTCAAGAAGAGATCAATTTTCCCTAAGGGCTGAGGATAAATTGAATAGAAGGCATGAACAAATAAAAAATAGGAAGAGGTGGTAGATTACCTAGAGGACGAGGTAGATCCTATGGTGAAAGTAGTAGATCTGATCAGAATAAAACAAACCATGAAAAAGGAAACACCGAATGGAAAGTTGAAAGTTCATTCTGATGAAGTAACTACACATGAGGTGGCTATGGAAGTGGAGGATTTTTAGGAACTTGTTACAATTTTGGTGAAGGACATATATCATTTGAGTGTACACATGCATGTAATAATTTTGATAGTAGTAGAAATGATTTGATACATGAAGGTTTACCGAATGAGCGTGAGAAGGAAGGAAACCTGATGGTCTGAAGAGTATTGCAGAGTGAAAGGACTAAGGAAGATTTGGTAAGAAAAGTTTTTTTCAAGACCAAATGTAGAGTTTTGGACAATGTTTGGAAGGTGATCACTGACAGTGGAAGCTCAGATAATCTAGCATCATAAGAGATGGTTATAAATCTACAGTTGGAAAGAATGAAGCACCCAAAGCTCTATAGAATTTTATGGATCAAGGATCAGCATAAACTGATGGTAAGTGAAGAATTTTTTGTGAATCTAAAAATTGGAAAGTAATATGAGAAGGTGTTGTGTGATATTATACCTATGGATTGTTGTCATTTTTTTTTGGTAGACCTTGGAAATATGATAGACATGCTATATATGATGGGAGAATACACAAGTATACTATTTGGTGTGATGGTAAGAATAAAATATTGTTACCATTGATTGTAGAATCTATTGGTGAAATATGCACATATGTGAAAGTTTTTTTCATGGAAGGTAGACATTTTGTTAAGGATTTGAAGAAGAATGATATCTTTTATGCTTTGATTCCTAACAAAATGAGTGAGAAAAAAGAACATAAAGTTTCGATAAAGATTGAGAAATTAATCATCGAGTACAAGGAGATCATTTCAGATAATGTACTTGATGGTTTTCCACAAATGAAAAGTATTAATCATTGTATGGATCTGACTCCTGGAGCTAGTTTATTGAATAAAGCACCACCCTAACTGACACTAACAAAGATTGAGGAACTTAATCAAAAAGTTAATGAGTTGTTGCAGAAAGGTTTGATTAAAGAATGTTTGAGTCTGTGTGCAGTACAAGTTATATTGGCACCTAAGAAGAATGGAGAAAGGTGGATGTGTACTACTTCAAAAGAAATTAACAAGATAATAGTTAAGTATCAGTTCCCTGTATCGAGAATGGATGAAATAATGGATTTTTTGAGTGGAGAAAATTAATTTACCATAATTGATTTGAAAAGTGGATATCATCATATTAGAATCATAGAAGGTGATGAATAGAATACTTCTTTCAAGACAAAAGAATGTTTGTATGAGTGGTTGGTTATTCCTTTTGGTTTAACTAAAAAAAAGTATTTGGTAAATTTTGTATTGTGTACTTGGATGAGATTTTTATATTTAGTGAAACTACAGAAGACCATTTGTTGCATATTAAATAGGTATTAAAGATATTGAAAGAGGAAAATTTGTTGATTAATTTGAAAAAGTTTTCATTCATTAAAGAAGAGATAGTGTATTTTGGATTTGTGATTTTAGCTACTGGTTTTAAGATGGATCTTAAGAAGGTTAAAGCTATTCTTAATTGGCCTACACTTGAGAATGTTATTGAGGTAAAATCATTCCATGGTTTAGAAAGTTTTTACCAAAAGTTCATCATAAATTTCAGCTCAATTTTTAATTCTATGAATGAGAGAATGAGAGGAGATAAAATAGAATTCAAGTGGACACAAGGAGCTAATAAGAGTTTAGAGACATTAAATTAGAAGGTTGTTGAATGTCATGTATTAAATTTACCTGATTTCAATCAGGTATTCCAAGTGGAATGTGATGTAAGTAGAAATGCAATAGGAGCTATGTTGACTCAAGAAGGTAAACCTTTTTCTTTTTCTAGTGAAAAGTTGAATGATACTAAAAGGAAATATTTTGTGTATGATCAAGAATTTTATGCTATTGTTGAAGCCCTAAAGAAATGTAGACATTATTTGATGCGAAAGTAATTTGTATTGTAGATTGATCTTAAATATTTTTAGCATTTGGGTAGTCAAAATAAGTTGAATTAGAGGCATATGAAATGGGTTGATTATTTGCATAATTTCACATTTCTAATAAAACATAAGAGTGGAGTGTCTAACCAAGTTGTTGATGCATTAACTAGAAGAAGATCTTTGATGACTGAAATGAGAAATGAGGTTCTTGGTTCTGATGTTATGAAGAATTTTTATGAAACTGACCCTCATTTTTATAATTAGTGGAGAATGTGTAGAGCATCTATACTAGATAAACCAAGTAAGTTTGAAGACTATTTCTGATGTAGTCATGGATGGAGGATCCAGTGAAGGACTGTCCAAACTTGCAACCAAACCAAAACAAGCAGAAATACACAACTTAAACATGAGATCTAAGATAAAATACAAATCTATATTCATAAAATCACCAATTACATGCAATGTGTCAGGCTGTAAGGCCTTCCTGGTTATGGCCAATTATAAAGAAAGTAATAGTCTACAAGATCTCGTAGGATCCTAATAATCCCACAACTTCACCACTTAGCTAGCCCAGGTTTGCAACATGACAGGTCACTGATAGGATCCCAGGAAATATCTAAACTTATACTCACAATTTCAAAGAAATATTCTTGTACCTAAGCTCACAAGCTACTAACTCTTCTATCCTCCTCCTATCACTAAAAAACTACCCAAACATCTTCTTAAGTTTTGATTTCCTACCACAAGTCGGCTAGATGAAATCATTAACTCCTACAAGCAATTATTAAATGCCAAAACATCAGTCGAATCTCAAATAGACTTACAATAAATAAAATCATCCATGTCAGCCTCCAGATCACATAAGAGAATGCAACACGCCAGATCTAGGTCCCCACACATCCAACAGTCAACCCATAACTTGAGGAGTGTGACCCAAATCACATGCACCAGTCGACTAGGCTGATCCATCCAAAAAACCAAGTCAGTATGCAAGAACACCGAGCAATAGAGAAATAACTAAGCCAGTAAGCTCACCATGCCAAGCATGACTTAGTACACAGTTATCACCGAGTGCTAGTGAACCATCACCTTCAGTTACCAAGAATTCTTCAAAGATCGAGCACCCTGATAAACACTAAAACTGAGCAATATTTGAGGTTCTGAAAGATGGAGTTGGTGAACTTGTGGAAAATATCTTGCATGATCTTGTAGATTAGATTGTTTTCTTATATTTGTTTGTAGCAAAGCTAGTGGTTTGCACACTTAGAGACAAGGAGATTTCTTGGAGGCTTGCGAGCTCAAGTTTAGATCTGCCTTAGGGTTTCCATCAGTAGTTGATTATTTTCAGAGATGAACTAGCTGAGATTTTATTGGATCTATGTGGATCTTGAAGAACTTGTTTCTGATTGTAATTGGCCCTAACTCGGAAGGTCTTATAGTTGAGCATGTTAATGGAAATTGGTGTTAAAATGTATTGTGTTGTTGAGTTTTCCACTATGTAATTCTAAAGTTGCAAGGTTGGATTGTCCTTAACTAGATCCACCATCCCTGACTACATCAAAAAGATGAGTTTGAACCTACTTGGTTGGGTCCTTATGTTGTCAGAACATGCTTTGGCTCAGCATCCTATCAATTATCAACACTAGAAGGTGAGACCCTGAATGATCCTATCAATATCATACATCAAAAAGGGTTCTATGTTTGAACCATATCCTATAAATCCATAAAATCCATAAAAAATGGAAAATACAAAAAATAAAAAATAAAAGTGAAAACAAGCAAAGAAAAATAATCGTCCAATGGTGAAAACTTGGAAATTCAAACACCTTGGACAAGAATGTTTGTGAAAACCTTGAAATAGGTTCCATACATAGTGGATTGAACCATTATCTATCAAACTCCCATCCCCTCCCATCCCATCCCATCCCATTTATCCACTCATCACCCAATCTCCATCCCCATCCCCACCACTAGCCCCTCAATCTCAAGTATGTTCTATCCTCAAGCCTATCCAAATCAGCACTAAGTTCCTATCCCCAATCCTGAGCTTCATGTATATCTTGTATAGAGAGATCCTCCTATCCCCATCCCTGAGCTTCTATAAATAATTCAACGTAAATATCTCCCAGTTCTTTGTACTATATAATAACATCTTGTTGTACATATCCTTGTCAGTACTACAGTAGCTATGATCAATTAAACTTGTCTCACATTGCCTCATACTTCAACAACATCTTTTGTTGACTATCCTTTATTACATGATTATCCTTGACTCATCATTTTCCAACAAAAACACAACATTATCATCATTAAATAGGTCCTTGTAGGATGTATACTTTGTCATGTCCAACCTAATCTCCCCCCATTAATCAAACAATCAATATTTCTCCTTGGCAAAGGACGTCCAATGGATTTTCACTTTGATCTTGGATTTTGTCCTTTGGATCTTGTTTATATTTTATGGCTTCTCATTTTTCCTCTCGTCAAAGTCACCTCAATCCTTTATATTATGGTGCATTGTGAATGAGGTTACTCTAGGGAAAGGTCCTTTTATCATCTCATTTCTGCCTATGAGTCAATCAGATATAACCCTTTCACATTCCAAATGTGATCTTTCAGGTTACATGGTGCACTTGGGAAATGTCATTTGTTTTTGTGTTATCTAGCAACATTTATACCGTGCCTCCTTCTGGATTCATGTGTGATGTTGGAGCAACCCTTGTATGTATTTTTGTGTTAGTCCTATGCAACACTGGTGACAAGGCCTTGTGTTCCAAGTACCCTTGGAAGGTCTCTATAGATGCTATATCAAACATGGTTGTGCTCTCCATATTAACATAATGAAATCCACAAGTCCTATCAGTTTCATATAGATTAATCTCTTAATCCTGCATCATTTAGAATCATATTGCATTCATCCATCTTTGCATTCTTGCATCTTTTCTCCTAGTTGGATTTCTATTTAGCCTCCTTCCCATCTCCTTCCTCCATTTCCTTCCTGCTTGGGTCCTTTTAGAGAAAATTCCATAAAGCTTCTTGTTTGCATTATTTTATTGAGCAGACACAACCCATTACCTTCTAACTCTTTCTTGTGGCATCTTATTTTCTTATTTTTGACGCAACGCCACTTGTCGTGTCACATCAAAGAGAGGAAAAAGTAGACACCTAAAAATCCATCTTGTTAATTAAAAATATTTTAATTAATAAAAGTCTTGATGACATCATCATTATTTAATTAATTCTTTATTTAATTAATTAATTAATTATTAATTTTATTATCCCCTCCCTTTTTAATTAAATCTATTTAATTAAAGAAACACTCCCAAAAAATGTTTAAATCAAATTTAAACATCTCCCCTCTCCTATATTTATTTAATAAATTGCTTCAACCCCAAACCCTTTAAATAAATTAAATATTTATTTAAGATCCTAAAATCCTAGCTATCTTATAGACACTTCTAATCATATCCTCTCATCAGTAATCACTCCCTAACTCCTCTTAAGGGGTGATTCCTAACCCTCTTAGACTAACCCTCTCCCTTTGACCCAAAGTTAACACCCTCATTAATGAGCCTTACAAAATCATTAATGGACCCTTACACCCTCATGAATGGCTCTTACAACCTCAGTAATGAGATTTGATCTCCCTTCTTCCACCCTTTTACCCTAGCACACTTCCCTAATGTTTCTCACATGTGTTAGAAACCCTTGATCCTTTCAATCATTAATGCCAATCCATCCCTTCCTAACCATACCCCTAACCCTAAATCTGACCCTAACTACACTTGCTAACCAAAGTTGTTCCTCAAATCCTATAAATATCCCTCCTTCCAAGAGAAAATAATCAATTCACTCTTTCATTTCATAGCATAGTTATAATGTACATTTACATCTAAAATATCATAGCATATATTAGCATTGTTAGATTTCTTTCATGTCTTCATGTTTAATAACTCATCATATCTTAGTTTAATGGATTAACCTAGTTTATTTAAATCATTTAAAATCATTTTCATTCCATATCACATCCATATTTGAGTTAAAATCAATCTTTCATCTCATCCATAACCGAGAAACTACATTTCATTACTTGCACCCTCAGAACCCTAGGGGCAAAACTGGTTCCCTATACCAAGTTTTGTGCCACTTTTGAGGTCTCCATGCCTTGCATGTGATCCTAATCTAGCATAGTTTTTCATTCAAAATAATTTCATTGTGCTAGGAGAGAACACCCACATCCCTCTTAAATAATAAAATCCAACGGTGCCTTGGTGCTCCTATTTTTGCTCAATCTAAGGTGGTCTTATCAACTATTTTTAACATATTTCAAGTATGCTTTGTTTGAACTAATGTTTGAATGTCTTAGCATGCTCCCAAAAGGTTAGGTTCACATCATCCACACCTAGAAAATAGACATCACTTGTGATCAAAACTCCATCTATCAATGTGTGGGTGAGCTCTTCGACTCTCATTTCATTCTTATTTTTTTGTCTCCCTTGTTCCATCATTGGTTGGAATTGGCCAATTAGTCTTGTCCTTGGTTCTCATTTGTCACCTAGGGGTGGTCTCACACTATCTATATAAGTTTTCAATGCTTTAAAAATTGGTCAATATTTTGATCTTCACCTATGTTAGTATATTAGTCTTCCTTGTAGGACAATTTATCACCGATGCTACTTGGTGTTTCTCAACAACCTAATCCTATAGTGTTACTTAACACTACCAATCTAGACACCATTGTGTTTCTCAAAACATATTGGATCTTGCACTCTTCTCTTTACACATGCACTTTGATACAATAAAAAATGTGTTGTTTAACATCCAACACAAAAGTGATACTAAGAAAACTAAAAATGTCTGAGATATGCTAAACTATTTTCTGGTGTATTGTCTATGATCAGTGTTTTTTTCTTGTTATGTCCTCTAAGGTTTCTTGATGATCTAGGATTTACAAGAGAATCATGACTAGGGGCATAACATTTTTTCTTTGATTTCTACTTGTGGTGTGATTTTAATGATCCTAAGTTGTCTAATTAACTGGGTGTCTATGGTAAGAGTCTCCATCACAATTGGAAAACTGCATATACCTCGATCCTCTTAATTTAGATACTTAGGGGAGGTTGGAATTATCTCCTTATTTTATTTTCTTTTTTAGCACATAAGAAAACACTCATATTTATCATATCTTCTTGTGATTTGATATGGGTGTTATCTTACAACATCAAATTGGAAACTTTGTTTAGGTCATCTCAACTCTTGTCCCTCAATTCTTACATGTGTTTCCTACATCTTAACTGATAAGGTTGCATTCATATCACCATGGTTTCTCTAGTAGTATATAAAATTTTTACTAACCTATGATGTCCTAAATAATCAAATGATGATAAACAAATGGCTACAAGATTAGTGACTTGACTCATGTCTTAGGATGCATTTTCATTCTAGGGTTGCATTTTTGTTGTGCATTTTTTTTTTGTTGAGTCATCCTTCCTTTCTCTTCACCACAATGATCAACTGCAACTATTCCTCATTGACTTAATCAAGTACTTGAAAATTTCTCAAAATAATGTGAATATTGCAACCCTAGCTAATTGCGACATCTTGAGTTCATTTTCAGGATCACAATTGAAATCCGACATCATTTACCTAGTTAAATTACAATGTCAACCCATTTTTTAGTCAAACATAGTTGAATGGTAATGCTATCACTTCCCACTAACTTTGGTCTTAATTTCTTGAACCTTTGATGTCAATCTCATGCAAATTTATCAAATCTAAGTGATTTCATACCGATCAACCTTGGTCAAAGTTAGTCAAAATTTGGTCAAATCTGGTCAAGATGACATCAAAATATATTTGAACATGTTGATAACCTATTTTAGGCTTTAACCTCTCTACCTCATATTCATTTTGATCCTAAGGGGGCATGACAATATAGAAAATCTTCTTCTACAAATCAATCCTAATCATAAAATCAATTCAATCTTCATGGCTTGGAGCATGTCATCTTTAGGAACTATATCAAATTAAGATCCTTTGTATCTCTCTTTGAAAGAGTGATTTTATTGATTCATATTAGGGCACTCAGACATACATCTATTTGATCTCTTGGGGCATTTTAGGTTCTTCGGGACCCATATCAATCTCACATCATTCCTGGGGCATATCAGGTTCATCAGGATTCATATGAATCTGGTATTGTTTCTCAATCAGGTGATTGGCTTCCTTAGAATCTTTTTTTAAGAAATAATCTCAAAGATCATTGCACTGATATTCAGACTCATCACTTCATATCAAGCTAGATACTCTCATCTTTCTCATCAGTCTTTTCTCAATAAAGTCCAAAGTTGATATCTTTTATCAACCTTTGGTTGATCAATTTTGGAGTTAGTTCTCCTTATTAGAAATAGTCTTATCAATTCAAGTTAGGTTGTTCTATAATATAGCTACAATATATTATTTAAATCAATTCTCTACTCACACATAGATTGAAAGTGAGGAAAATGTAATCACCTAAAATTTATCTAGTAGAACTTGAACCCCCAATTTTGATTAAATTGCCTTACAAAAAATTCTAAAACTCAAAGGCATTATTTACTAGACATAATTATGTAAGTAACCTTGGTAATCCCCCTTGCATAATTAAAGTAAATCATTTCTAAAAATTGAGAAATCATTTAATTGTCAGAACTTACTTTTAATATAAAGTCCTAGCACTTTTATTAAAAAGAGCACTTTGTGGAAACTTAATCTTGATTAATTGACAATTAAAAGTGGATTTTGTATTTTTTCTTATTCTCCCATCAAGCTTGACCAATTAAAAATCTTGAATCCTCTCACATAGATTGATCTTTCTCACCACCCATCTCCACCAAACATCTTTTTCCTCTTAATCTCCACCCTTCATTCTTGAGGCAATTCCTTTAAAAATGAGCCCTTCCTTGGCTCAAGGGTCCCAATCTTGATCATTTGCATCTTGGTAATTTTCTTTTTTTCATTCTAGAGTAATCTTCCTATTTTTAATTCCTAGTTCTTAGTTTTCTTCTATAATTTTCTTAGTAACTCTCTTGCATTCTTAGCTTCATTCTTAGTGTAATCTTGCTTTGTTATCTAGTTTTATTCCATAGTAGCATCATTTTTGTTATATTTAATCTTCCATTCTAGTTTCATTTCTAGTTTTGCATTGCATTTGAATGTTCCATTTTGGAGTAGTCAAGTCACTAATCCTTCATGTCAATCTAATGACCATTCTAAAAGGATTAAACTTTCTTCAACTAGGAACAAATAACCCTCTTTTGAGGGTTTAGTTGGTTCATTTGATTTGGACTGATGCATGAGCATCTTTCATTTATGGAAATTATGGATTAACCAAAAATATGTTAGATCTTGTTTGGCTACTTAGTACCTTATTTAATTTTCTCGCTAACTAATTTTGAGTTCTTTTTGAAGTGTTCATGTCGGTCACTGGCGAGCTCACTTACAACTTTTGATGTCCTTTATTGAGTAGGTTTAGTGTGTCTAGTGGTACTCAGTTCCTGAGTTCAACTACTAGTAGAATTTAACTGTTTGATGTTGGCTGACATCTGCAGTTAATTTTGGTTGAATTATTAATGTTGGTATCTCTCATTGGGAAATGCATGGACATAAACATGGGTCATTGTTTTCTCCAATGCTAGATCTTGTGGGCTGACCTATTTGGTATCCTTGGTTTTTTAGTTGGGAAGATCAAATCTGGAGTTTGGATCCTCACATGTATGAGGACTATTCTATAACTGAATTTCATTATATTGGTTGTAATCGGGAAGGCCTTACAACCTGACATGTATGAAGCTTTGGTGATTAAATAAAAAATATATCTATATTCCTTCTCTCCCTCTTTGTGTTGTTTCTTCACAATTTTTAGTTACATACAAGATTTTATTTGGGAGTTCCTTAGGCACCAGTACTTTTATGTCTTGCATTAGGTAGTATAAGAGAGAAGGTAAGATCTGGAGGTTCCTTCTTGTAAGCCCTAGTTAGTGACATTGTTCTGGGGTGGAAGATTGTGCTCTAACCTATAATTGTAGAGGGTTTCAAGATGGTTTGAGGGAGGTGAGATGTAGATCCAAGATTAGCTGATATGTTAAGACAAATTGCTGCAAGGTTAGATTCTATTCAGACTACCTAGCGCAGAGGAAGACATCTTGAATATGTTAGTGATGATGAAGCTAAAGAAATGCACAAAGAATCTACACCTTCACCTATAATGGATCAAGGAGAGGAAAGATTCTTGAAAGCATTGACTATTTTGAAAGCTACACCACAATTTAACCCTCCTAAATATAGTGGGAAACTAGATTCAGATGAATTGGTAGACTGGATAACCAAGAGGGAAAAATAATTTGAATATGAGAACATACTAGAGGAGAAGAAACTGAAAATGGAAAGCACAATATTGAAAGCTCATGCATCCTTTTGGTGGGAGCATCTGAAGTTAGACTGAAAGAAGAAAGGTAAACACAAAATTAAGGAATGGAATAAGATGGTAAATAAATTTAAAGGAAAGTTTTTACCTTGTGACTATCAGATTAACCTATTTAGGAGAATCCAAGGTTTGAAGCAGAAAGATAGCTCGGTGAAAGATTACACTATTGAATTTTATAGATTGGATATTGGATCTATATATATGGAAGATGAGGTGGAAATAATTACAAGATATTTGACTGGGCTAAGGACTTATATTCAAGAAGAGATCAATTTTCCCTAAGAGCTAAGGATAAATTGAATAGAAGGCATGAACAAATTAAAAATAGAAAGAGGTGGTAGATTACCTAGAGGATGAGGTAGATCCTATGGTGAAAGTAGTAGATCTGATTAGAATAAAACAAACCATGAAAAAGGCAAGACCGAATGGAAAGGTGAAATTTCATTCCAACGAAGAAGTAACTACACCCGAGGTGGCTATTGAAGAGGAGGATTTTTAGGAACTTGTTACAATTTTGGTGAAGGACATATATCATTTGAGTATACACATGTATGTAATAATTTTGATAGTAGTAGAAATGATTTGATACATGAAGGTTTATCGAATGAGTGTGAGAAGGAAGGAAACATGATGGTCTGAAGAGTATTGTGGAGTGAAAGGACTAAGTAAGATTTGGTAAGAAAATTTTTGTTCAAAACCAAATGCAGAGTTGTAGACAATGTTTGGAAGGTGATCACTGATAGTGGAAGATCAGATAATCTAGCATCAGAAGAGATGGTTACAAATCTACAGTTGGAAAGAGTGAAGGACCCAAAGCTCTATAAGATTTTATGGATCAAGGATGAGCATAAACTGATGGTAAGTGGAGAATTTTTTGTGAATCTAAAAATTGGAAAGTAATATTAGAAGGTGTTGTGTGATATTATGCCTATGGATTGTTGTCATATTTTATTTGGTAGGCCCTGGAAATATGATAGACATGCTATATATCATGGGAGAATGTAAAAGTATACTATTTGGTCTGATGGTCAGGATAAAATATTGTTACCATTGATTGAAGAATCTATTGGTGAAATGTGCACATATGTGAAAGCTTTTTTCATGGAAGGGAGATAGTTTGTTAAGGATTTGAAGAAGAATGATATCTTTTATGCTTTGATTCCAAACAAACTGAGTGAGAAAAAAGAAGATAAAGTTTCGATAAAGATTGAGAAATTAATCATCGAGTACAAGGAGATCATTTCAGATAATGTACTTTATGGTTTCCCACAAATGAGAAGTATTAGTCATTGTATGGATCTGATTCCTAGAGCTAGTTTGTTGAATAAAGCACCACCCTAACTGACACTAACTAAGATTGAGGAACTTAATCATCAAGCTAATGAGTTGTTGCATAAAGGTTTGATTAGAGAATATTTGAGTCTGTGTGCAGTACAAGTTGTAGTGGCACCTAAGAAGAATGGATAATGGTTAATATGTACTGATTCAATAGAAATTAACAAGATAATAGTTAAGTATCAGTTCCCTATACCGAGAATGGATGAAATAATGGATTGTTTGAATGGAGAAAATAAATTTACCATAATTGATTTGAAAAGTGGATATCATCATATTAGAGTCAGAGAAGGTGATGAATAGAATACTTCTTTCAAGACAAAAGAATGTTTTCATGAGTGGTTGGTTATTCCTTTTGGTTTAACTAATGTACCAAGTAATTTTATGAGGTTAATGAATGATATTCTGAACAAATTTTTTTGGTAAATTTTTTATTGTGTACTTGGATGAGATTTTTATATTCAACAAAACTAGATAAGATCATTTGTTGCATATTATATAGCTATTAAAGATATTGAAAGAGGAAAATTTGTTGATTAATTTGAAAAAGTGTTCATTCATTAAAGAAGAGATAGTGTATTTTGGATTTGTGATTTCAGCTGTTGGTTTTAAGATGGATCCTAAGAAGGTTAAATCGATTCTTAATTGGCCTACACTTGAGAATTTTATTAAGGTAAAATCATTCCATTGTTTAGAAAGTTTTTACCAAAAGTTCATCATAAATTTTAGTTCAATTTTAATTCTATTACTGAGAGAATTAGAGGAGATGAAATAGAATTTAAGTGGACACATGGAGCTAATAAGAGTTTAGAGACATTAAAATAGAAGTTTGTTGAATTTCATGTATTAAAGTTACCTGATTTCAATAAGTTATTCCAAGTGGAATGTGATGTAAGTAGAAATGCAATAGGAGCTATGTTGAGTCAAGAAGGTAAATCTATTATTTTTTCTATTGAAAAGTTGAATGATACTAAAAGGAAATATTTTGTGTATGATCAAAAAATTTATGCTATTTTTCAAGCCCTAAAGAAATGTAGACATTATTTGATGTGAAAGTAATTTGTATCATAGATTGATCTTAAATATTTTTAGTTTTTGGGTAGTTAGAATAAGTTGAATTAGAGGCAAATGAAATGGGTTGATTATTTGCATAATTTCATATTTCTGATAAAACATAAGAGTGGAGTGTCTAACCAAGTTGTTGATGCATTAACTAGAAGAAGATCTTTGATGACTGAAATGAGAAATGAGGTTCTTGGTTCTGATGTCATGAAGAATTTTTATGAAACTAACCCTCATTTTTCTAATTAGTGGAGAATGTGTAGAGCATCTATACTAGATCAACCAATTAAGTTTGAAGACTATTTCTGATGCAGTCAAGGATGGAGGATCCAATGAAGGACTATCCAAACTTGCATCGAAACCAAAACAGAGTGGAAATACACAACTTAAACACCAGATCTGAGATAAAATAGAAATCTATATTCATAAAATCACCAATTACATGTAATGCGTTAGGCTGTAAGGCCTTCTAGGTTACGACCAATTACAAACCAAGTAACAGTCTACAAGATCTCATAGGATCCAAATCTTCCCACAACTTCACCACTAAGCTAGCCTAGGTCTGCAACATGATAGGTCACTAGTAGGGTCCCAGGAAAGATCTAAACTTATACTCACAATTTCCAAGAAATATTCCTGTACCTAAGCTCGCAAGCTACTAAGTCTTCTATCCTCCTCCTATCCCTAAACAACTACCCAAACATCTTCTTAAGTACTAATTTCTAGCCTCAAGTCGGCTAGATGAAATCATTAACTCCTACAAATAATTATTAAATGCCAAAACATCAGTCAACTCTCAAATATCCTTACAATAAATAAAATCATCCATGTTGGCCTCCACATCACATAGAAGAATGCAACACGCCAGATCTAGGTTCCCACACATCCAACGGTCAACCCATAACTTGAGAAGCATGACCCAAATCACATGCACCAGTCGGCCAGGCCGATCTATTAAAAAAACCAAGTCAGTAAGAAAGAACATTGAGTAATAGAGAAATAACCAAGCACTAGTAAGCTCACCATGCCAAGCATGACCGAGCACACAGTTATCACCTAGTGCTAGTGAACCGCCACCTTCAATTACCGAGTGTTCTTCAAAGACCGAGTATCTGGGTAAACACTGAAACTGAGCAACCAGTCTCCCAAACCGAGCAAGTACTCCACCAAACTGAGATCAAAACTATCAATCTACCTTCAAAGAAAAATGTATTTTTCATTGATACGGAATTGCCAATAATCCTAGGATGCTCCTACATCAGACATCCTAGGTTAAGAAGATTTTCTCATAAGGAAATCAGGAAGGTCTCAAGGGAATCAGAACAGGTATGCCAAATCTATTCTTAACCCATATCTCCTCTTGTCCTTCATCTGAAGTTATCTTCACTTTATTCACTGTTCTCTGCAGCAAATTTTCCTACTTCTCATCTCTCTTATCTTTCTTGTCTGCAACTGATAACAACTTACTATAACCCGCTCTTCCACTATTGACCACATTAGTACCTTAATAAATCTCATCTTTTTTGAAATCATCAATCAAGTTAGTATCATCTGCATCTCTTTGTGTCAAAAATGTCATCATATGTTGTACTATCTCCATCAAAAAGACCATCTATCTCTTAATCTCAAAAAAATCTTTAGACATGTCATCCTCCTTTGCTTTCAAACAAGACTTTATAGGAATAGGTTCATCAATCCTCTACTCCTGAGGTTTTTCATAAGGACAACACCTGATAACTCCACATCCCTTAGTCCCTATCTCCTGTAAAGGTAACAACTTATGTCTAGATCCTTCATGCCTAACCACATAGGTGTTAGCATGACCATCAAACAAAACATTTATGTCAAACTTCCAAGGTCTATCAAGCAATAGATGACAAGCATCCATAGGTAATATATCACACAATATCTCATCATGATAAGATCCAATTTTGAAATTAACCAAATATTTTTCTTCACTCCTAACCTTAGACACATCTTGTATCTAACAAATATGATAAGGATTAGGATGTTTCTTTCTTTCCAAACTCAACTTACTCACCATTTCTTTTGAAACAAAGTTCTCAAAACTGCCACCATCAACTATGACATTACATACCTTATCCTTGCACTTACATCTAGTTCTAAATAGATTTATTCTTTGCACAGGTTCCTAGACACATGCAGCTAATCTCCTAGTGATAAGAGTCTCACCTTTTTCAACAACATTCACAATATCCTCTTTAGCAGTCAGTGCAACCCTCTTCTTAGGACATTGAAAACTTTTATGACTAGCTTCACCACATTGATAACAAGTACCAGTGAACTCACTCTTCCACATTATTCTCTATCCATTATTGAAATTCTTACCACCAGAACCTACATCAAGCTTAGGATTCTCTATCACATTACCTTCTGTAACTGTCTCACCATCCTTACCTCCTTGGTTATTATTGTTTTGTCTTCTTTCAAACTTATTATTCAGCTTCTCTTCAATATTTAATGACATCTGATAAGCATCTCCTATTGTTGTCATCTGAATAGTAAGTAGCTCTTTTTGAATACTAGGTTTCAAACCATAGACATACCTAGCAACCTTCTCTTTATCAGGTTCAAAATTACCAGTCCTAATCAAGATTTTGTAAAACTCCTTAGTGTACTCCTTCATTGACTTGTTAGTTTGCTTCAAGGCTTACATCTTCTTAAACATGTCCAATTCATAATCCACCAGAATGAATTGCTTCTCCAACTTGTCAACCATTTGGTTCCACTTAATGATCTTTTCTTTTCCTCTTTTACTTCTTTCCAACTAAACTTCCCTCCACCAAATGTTTGCATGACCCTTCAACTTAGTCTTTGCAAATCTAACCCTATCAGGATCTTCTATTTTGTCATACTCAAAGTATTCATCCATCTCATTAATCCAATCAATCAACTCTTCTAGCCTAAGGCTTCCAGCAAATGCAAAAACTTCAATCTTAAGTCTTTTCCCAATTTTAGACATAGCTTTTAGGATTCTACTTTTTTTAGGATCTCTAGCTTCTTCTACAGCTTCTTCAAAATGATCTTCTTCCTTAGATTCATCATCACTATCCTCCTTCAAAGTAGTATTCTTCTTTCTCAAATCCTCTTGCAAATCTTGCACTTGTTTTTGCAAAGCCCTAAAATCATCAAGACTGAATTCTCCAGTAGCTTCTTCCTCTAAGATATCATGATTTCTCCTTGGAGGCATCTTCAAATTAAGATCCAGGTATAAAAACACAAGATAAAATTGGTTCCAACAAGAAAAAACTTCACTCTGATACCACCTGATGTAGTCAAGGATGGGGGATCCAACGAAGGACTGTCCAAACTTGTAGCCAAACCAAAACACAATAGAAATACACAACTTATACACTAGATCTAAGATAAAACATAAATCTATATTCATAAAATCACCAATTACATGCAATGTGCCAGACTGTAAGACCTTCCTAGTTACGACCAATTACAAAGCAAGTAACAATCTACAAGATCTCACAAGATCCTAATCTTCCCACAACTTCACCACTCAGCTAGCCCAGGTTTGCAACACGATAGGTCACTGGTAGGGTCCCAAGAAACATCTAAACTTATACTCATAATTTCAAAGAAATATTCCTGTACCTAAGCTCCCAAGCTACTAACTCTTCTATCCCCCTCCTATCCCTAAACAGCTACCCAAAGATCTTCTTAAGTATTAATTTTTAGCCACAAGTCATCTAGATGAAATCATTAACTCCTACAAACAATTATTAAATCCAAAACATCAGTCGGCTCTCAAATAGCCTTACAATAAATAAAATCATCCATGTCAGCCTCCAAATCACATAGAAGAATTCAACACACTAGATCTAGGTCCCCACACATCCAATGGTCAACTGATAACTCTAGGAGTGCGATCTAAATCATATACACTAGTAGGCCAAGCCAATCTATCCAAACAACTAAGTCGATAAGCAAGAACACCAAAAAATAGAGAAATAATCGAGCACCAATAATTCGACCACACCAAACATGACTGAGCACACCATTATCACCGAGTGCTAGTGAACCGTCGCCTTTAGTTACCAAGCATTCTTCAAAGACCAAGCACCCCGATAAACACTAAAACTGAGCAACTAGTCTCCCAAACCGAGCAAGTACTCCATTAAACTGAGATCAAAACTATCAATCTACCTTCAAAGACAAACATATTTTTGGTTGATACATGATTTCCAATAATCCTAGGATGCTTCTGCATCAGTTTCATTCAAGAAGGTATGTTGTTCAAATGAATTCAATTATGTATACCGAGAGGATCAATGAGAAATAATTTGATAAAGGAAAAACATAGTAGTGGTTTGGTTGGACATTTTGGTATTGATAAGACATTGAGTTTGTTGAAGGAAAAGTATTTTTGGCCTCAGTTGTATAAGGATGTTCAGAAATTTGTAAAGAGTTGTTGTATTTGTCAAGTTGCAAAAGAAGTCAAAAAACTAGATTGTATCCACCAATTTCTATTCTTGAGAAACCTTGGAGACGTATCAACATGGATTTTTTCTTGTCTTATCAAGGAGAGAAAGAGGTAATGATTTCATATTTATTGTGGTGGATCGATTTTCCAAGATGGAACATTTCATACCATGTAGAAAAACATTAGATGCAGTGCATATAGTTGATATTTTCTTTAAGAAAATTGTCACATTGCATGGATTAATGAGGAATATCATTACTAACCAAGATAGTAAGTTTGTTGGTTATTTTTGGAAGACTCTATGGAAGAAGCTAAACACTGAGTTCAAATATAGTTCTACATTCCATCCACAGACTAATGGATAGATAGATGTTATAAATTTAAGTTTGGGTAACCTGTTGAGATGCTTAGTTGGAGATAAACCAGGTAATTGGGATCGATATTAGCACAAGCAGATTTTTCATACAATAGTTCAGTGAATAGGAGTAATGGGAAGTCACCTTTTGAGCTTGTCAATGGCATACAACCAAGAGGTATATCAGACATGAGAGATATCATTGGTGAAGAGAAGAGAAGTGCTAAAGGGGAAGAATGTATTGAGTTTTTGAAGTCATTGCATGAGGAAGTGAAACATAAGTTAAAGGAGAGTAATAAGAAATAAAAGAATAATGCAAATGGGTCAAGAAGACATAAGATTTTTTATGTTGATGATGAAGTAATGGTTCATTTGAAGAAAGGTAGCTTTCCTGTTGGAACATATGGTAAGTCGAAGATGAATAAATTTGGTCCCTACAAAGTATTAAAGAAATTTGATAGTGAAAATGCTTATGAATTGGAATTACCTGATGGCATGGATATATCAACTATATTCAAAATTTCAGATTTGTATGAGTATCAGGAACCTAATGAAAGTGACAATACTAAGTGATTATCGGGTAAGTGCAAGAAGTTGGGTGCCTATTCAATGGAAGTCTTGTAGAATTGGAAGATGTCACTCGAAATGGACATCCATTTTCAAAAAATGGGCACCTGATTTACATTTGGATGCTCAATCCAAAATTCATAAAATGGGTGCCCATTTTTTGAAAAATAGGTGCTCGTTTCTCAATATATAATTTTTTTTTAATGAATAGAAATGCATTTTTACACTCCAATATTTTTTTAAGAAACAAATGTCCATTTTTTGAATTTTAAATAAAAGGCACCCGTTTCTTAAGACATGAGCAAGAAACACACCTCTGCCTTATATTTCAGTTCAAAATAGGTTTGGTTTACGCTTGGTGGAACCAATCATATGCCTTAACCTCCAAAAATTTGGTTAAGGCACTAAAATGCCAGATTTTTGTCTTGTCGTAATTTTTTGAGGACCTTCCTAATCGTATTTTTTTATGAAAAAAAACCCATTAGAGTTATCACTGTCCTAATTTCAACAATGTAAATTTCATAGTGATATAATTATATTTACTATTTTTGTATTATTTATTAATTAAAACTAGTACCTAAATGTGAAATAGTGAGGTTCACTAAAACTTTAATAACATTTTTGTTTTTAGGTTTTTTGGAAAATAAATTATATGACATCAATCTACATACAATTTTCTTGGAGATAAAAAATAATAATTTTCAAAAAATATTTAAAAAATTCTCAAATTATGGTGGTCATACACTAGAAGTTTTGAAAATGTGCTTTATAATCAATTAAAAAGTAATTAAAAAATATATTTATAAAAATAAGGAAAAATATGTTCATCAATATTTGTTGGCTTAGGAATATTTTCACAGAAGGATTTTTAAAAAATCATTTATTTAGGTCAAAATATGGTGGTTGTACACAACTATGGTATGGTCTTGAAAGAAGAATTTTGAAAAAGTGGGTTTTAAACATCCCTACTAGAAAGCAATTTACGCCATGTGGGTATTTAATAAATTACATTTTTTTAAATTAGACTCCAAGAACTACATTTTATATTACTAAAGTATTTTGAGATACAATCTCTAAGTGCCTCAAATTTAGACAACAATTGATAGGAAATTTGAAAATAGGGGAAAACACTTTCACTTTTTGCCCAAAAGTAGGACTCAACTTCTTGCAACCTCCCATATCCTAAAATATAGAAAGAGGAAGTTAAGAAGATTTTGGATTAGAAAGCTGGAAGAAGCACAAGAGGTAAGAATTAATTGGAGTATTTGGTAAAGTGGAAGAATAGACTGATTGAAGACAATACATGGATTTCTCAATCTGAGTTGGATTCATCTCAGGTTTCACATAACACATGATTCAGAGAATCATTTCTTTCCAACCTTGGGTGTCTGATTTAGGAGCATCTTGAGTTTATGGAAATCCTAGATTAGCTAAAAATATGTTAGAGCTTGTTTGGCTACTCGGTAGCTTGGTTTAATTGCTTGGTAACTACTTTTGAGTTCTTGGTGAAGTGTTCCTATCGATCACTGGTGATCTTGGTTACCACATGTTTTGTCCTTTACTGAGTTGGTTTGGTGCGTTTGGTGTTACTCGGTTCCTGAGTTCACTGACTAGTGGAATTTAATTGTTTGATGTTTGCCGACATGTGCAGTTATTTTTGGTTGCGTTATTAATGATGGGATCGCTCATTGGGAAACATGTAGACCTAAATCAGGGTCGTTGCTTTCTCCAATGCTTGATCTAATGGATCTTTTGGGCTGATATGTTTGGTATCCTTTAGTATAAATAAGTAGGTCTATTCTAGAATTAGGGGGTCAGTTAGTTAGGAAGATAGAATCTAGATTTTGGATCCTCACATGTATGAGGATTGTTTTGTAATTGAATGTCATTATATTGGATGTAATCGGGAAGGCCTTACAGCCTGTAATGAATTTTTGGTGAGTAAATGAAAAATATATTTGCATTCCTTCTCTCCCTCTTTTTTTTTTCTTCCAAGTTTTTAATTACAAGAAGGATTGTATTTGGGAGTGCCTTAGGACCCAGTAGTTTTCTTGCCTTGCATTATGGACTCCTATAGCTAAATTCTTGAGTTAATGGTTTATTGAGTGTTGGTTGCATTCCAATTGACTACCAATATTTAACCACACAATTGGATTTATTTTATATTATCATTATTGTATATGATTCATGTATTAATATTTTTTATGTTTTTATTGTATGAGCTAAAGAACCTAGGAACAACAGGTGAGTGACTCTCGATGGGGGTCAGGAACCTAAGTGGCTTCTAGGATAACCCATTGACAAGTTGTTTAGTCAAATAATTACCTTAGTTAATTAACTGGTAATAGGGGATACACAAGTTAATTAAGATTAATTGATGCCTTTCTCATCCCACTAGTACTAGTAAAAGCTATATATGAGAGTGGAGAAGTGGCCAATTGTGATAGTACAATTGAAAAACCTTGTCCTCATGAAAGGTGTTCAATTATGCTTGTACCTACTTAGGGGTCAAGGTCTAGAGTGACTACTAATACAACCCAAGGGTGAGGGATATGTGATGACACTTAGCCTACTTCTAGCCTATAGTTTCTATACATCGGGTTTTCTTTTTCCTCTGGTAGTTCTGGTTGTTGAATGGTCAAGTGTGTTTTCAAGCCTTGCTTTGATAAGTGATTACCACCTTTTTTGTCCTTAGATTTTTTTCCCTCATAGGGTCCTTGGTGTCTATCTCCTAACTCAGGGAAGTGGGCCTATGTATCCCATGTAGTTCTCGGTAGTTAATATTTTTTATTAAGGTTTAGTTTGTGATGCGTGGATGGATCTCACACTTGTACCTTTTAGATTTGTTGCATTAGGGACTTCATCCTAGGGACTTATCATCATGACCTTATATATTCTGGTATATTCATTTTTGTAATTGTATACTCCTAGAAGGATTTTGATATAATTATGAACATATAGATGTAAACATATTTGGGGCAATGTATGGGTAGTTATAGATGAAAAAAAGGTAATATGAATGTTTTAATTCTGATTTTATAATGTGATGTGTAAAATAAGAAATGGTTTAATTAATAAATTTCTAAATGTTAAGTTATTTATACATGCCTTGTTAATTGGTAGGAATATTTTAGGTAGAGTAAATATATATAACGAGCCTAGGATAAATAATGCATAATGATGTTTAAATGTTAATGATTAAAGGATTAGAAAATTAAAAGAATTATATAAAGTTTATCTATCTTAAAGATTCAAATTTAATTGTTATAGAAGGATTATAAATGATTGATTGAATTTGAGTAAATGGTTAGAAATAATTATTTAGTTAGTAGATAAGTAAGTTGTAAATGATATCATGTAAATGTGATTTGATAATATTTTATTTTTAATAGTTAAGGATAAAAAAAAATAAACTAGGAGCACTTATCTTGGTGAAATAAAATGAATGTAGACTTAATAATTTACATATTGTAATAATATGTTGATGCATATCACTAGTTTTATAAATATAAGAAAGGATTAGATTATGTTTCTTAAAGTAGATGGTAGGGAGCCTAGTGTGGACATATGTTTGTTAATAAACTTTGCATTCATGTAGTGTAGGAGTTTATGTAATGAATTGTAGCTAAAATATGAATTTATATCATGTAATGTAACAATGCATGTCATGTTAGCATGTTAGAATATTGTAGTAATTATCCTTAAACAAAACAAATTGTACCATTTATTACATAGAAGGGTTTTGTTCTCAAGTTTCCTGGTGGGGAATTACAAGTCACCTAAGTTATAACTTAAGTGCATTTACTCATGTTTTCAATTAGCCCTTTCTTCACAAAGTTCCTCATTATCCAATTTTTGCCTTAATTTTTTTTAAGGTCTCTATCTTATATTCTATTTTCCCTTACCTTAGCCCTCATTATTCCCTTATATGGCTATGTTCCTAAGGTTAAAGTATTTTGGCATATGTTTAAAATCCCTTGAAGTTATTTGTTGAGTGTGCTATATGGTGAACCCATTTATTTGAATCAACACTTTCTGCTAAAGCTCATGCTTCCACTCAAACTTCTTGCAAGCTTTAACACTTCAAAAAATCCTAATTGGTAGATATTCTTTCATTATGTTGGAGCTTTTTCTTTTGTTGGAACTCCTTCCAATATTTATTTGGCTAATAAAATGAGTTGTATATCCAACATGGATGTAAGCATTGGAAAAGCAAGGCACTCTACTAGAATTTATCATGAGTTTCAAAAGTATGGGAAAAACTTAAATAGGGCCTACATGACATCCATATGGCATCCACAAAGTATAAAAACAAATAGATATATATTCTATTGGAGATTTTGATTTCACTAGAACTCCTCTAGAGCTCCTATAGCTCACTAGAGAGATAAAGGTGTCTAATGTAGCAATATGTTATGGTTTAGCTAAAAGGATCTAATGCTCTATTGAAAATATGGAAAACATCCACATAGAATCCATGTGTCAACAATTTTCTTAAATTTATAATTCTATTGAAGCCCATGCTTTGATTGGAATCTTTAAGAGTCTCTAGCACTCCAAAAAAATGTGGAAAATGTTTAAATGGAGGGTTACATAGAAAAAGGATGAATTGAAACATCATATTAGTGAAATTCACTAGATAGACAAGTGACCAACAAGAATGAATTAGATAATGAAAGATGAATCGTCAAATTTTGTTAAGGATTTTTCTTATACTAGATTATTTTTGAGGCTCTAGAGGAAGAAAAATTATGAGATGTGGAAGATTTTCAACATCTAAAGGGCACCTAATTGATGTTTTTTTAAATATTTTGAAGTTCCATCAATGATGTCAAATCTATAGCCTAATTTAAAAGTTGATAAAATAAAACTGACAAACAATATTTGAATCTTTATTAGTCATTTCTTAGATGGTTCAAATATTCAATTTGATCTATGTAGTGCCAACTTTCAAGACTCTAATTGGATCATATTTAGATGATAACCACTTTTATTCTTTCAAAGTAAGGATATTTAATGATTATTATTGTGTGTATAGTCTATGGGATCAACAAATTATTATTTTTGGTGAAATGATAGTGGTCATATACCTACAAATAAAATACTATGTCTGATGCATACATCCTTGGCCCAATCATTGTTTTTCCTTTGATCTATAAAAAAAGGGTTTCAGGTCCATTGTTATGGTTTGGTTCCAATATATTCAATCCGAGAGTTCTAGTATTGTTCTCACTCCAATAGGGATCCTAGTCCTATATTTTTGAAATGTCATTCGTGTACAAGGTATTTATATATCTACTTTGTTGTTCTTTGAAAGTTTATTTTACAACATTGTAATCAATTTTGATAATGGAAATAAAACTATTTTTTAGACAGATCAATATGTCATATAATTTAATGTCTTGTAGATATATTTATTATCTCTTCAAATCATATCAATTAAGGGCTATTATTATTTCTATTGCACATTTTCTACAATAAACATTTGGTTGATAGCTCTTGTTCAAGGGGCAACATAAATTTTCTTCTAGCCAATTGTTGATGGATAGTGTATTATGTTGTAGGATTTCTAATAATTTTTCATGTATGTCTATGAGAGGCCTCATTGTTGTAGTGAAACAATTATTTAGAGATCATTATTATAAGCTAATGATGAGTCATTGTCCACTAGTTTTTGTTCATATTTTTATCAAGGGGTTACCTCATCTTGACTATGCCCAATGGAAAAGGCACAAATCTAGTGTACCAAGTTATGAAAACCCTAGAGGGAACCAAATCTTAACCTCGAGGGATATTTTAATTTCCTCTATTTTGGGAGTAAGAGTAGGCTAATATATTTTTATATTCCATTTTATACCACTGCTAAATGGAAAATAAGAGATTAATAAAACAAAAAATAATCATTGATACCTTTGTTATTTTGCATTAAGTTTTTTCCTTGGAACTATGTTAAGTTGTTGGTGACTCATTCTTAGTTCCATAAAGAAATACCCACCTAAGTTTTATAAATCCTGAAGAGTAGAATATCTCAACCAATTTTCATCTTAGTTAAATCTTATTTTTTGGATATATTTTCACTAAAAATAAGTATATGAATTGGCATACCCTTAGTATTTATTTATCTTCCTAATTTGGAAAGTAATAAATTGGAAACTTTGACAAGGGTCAAACCCAGAATTTCTAAATCAATATTTTTGGATCCTAATAATTTAAATTTAATGCATTTGATCCAAAACCAACACATTGGTGACTCTACCGGGGAGAACATGGAATCTCTTATTCTGTTTTATTGAATCCTAAAAATTTAATTTTCCCCATCCAAGTCTCAATAAACATAAGGGAAACTTTCATGATGGAATACATGATCAATCTTCTATGAAGTCAATTCTATAAGTCAACATCATCATCTTCATGAAGAATTCAACATAATGAAGGCTCATGAAAGTATACAAATTTTATGTAACCTATTCAATTCAAGTCGAGCCTGGACTACATTATTACAAGTTTTCATTTAAACTAAAGTTTATTTTAATTTGATGGTTAATTCCAAACCCAAGGTTTGACCTAGGTAAATCCCCATCAACCCAATATTTTCATATCTTTTGGTATACAAGGGGTAGGTTTAGAAGACATAAATTTGAGATCAAATCAGGCAGAAAAAGACTCATGGATTGGATTTTGGTAGACTTGAAAGAGAAGCAATGAATTCAACTCGACCAAATTGACCTAAACACTTATGATGCTTAAATGGAGAAACATTTGAAGACAATCCTAACCCAAAATTTACTATCTCTATCTACATTTGGTACTCCTTGGTCAAGGTTTCCCTAATAAAAATTGTCCTCTTGATTACAAATTAAATTCTAGAAATATATTCCCTTCTATCTCTCATTTCTAGATGTGTCTTAATTATTTGCATATCTTATTTTAGAAGCACTATGCATGGTAAAAACCTCCATCTTCTACCCTTTATCACTAGATCCAACATCCTCTTTACATATTTTTAGTATCATTTTTAAATCCCCTACAAGGACCATTGGATCCAACTTGTGCCTAATTCTTATCAATTACATTTCAAGTTGACTTTTGTGGATCCACTCCAATTCGAAACTAATTAAACAAGAAATAATAGATGTAGTGTCCTAGTTTAAATTAATAAGCCAATGAACTATGTTTCCCTACATTACATGATGAAATATTTTTTAGCATTTTTTTTATTAAATATCAATATTATTCTATATATATATATATATATATATATATATATATATATATATATATATATATATATATATATATATATATATATATATATATATATTTCATTTTTATCTATTTGGGTTACACAACCTTAGTATGTTTTTTTGCAGTGAATGAGTGATGCATGAGCATCATGTTTGGTGCATTTTATACTCATTTTATGTTCAACATAGTTTTTTGGATTGGTATAGGTCTTAGGGGATCATCAAGTTCTACTTAAATCTGTTAATTTGGGTTACTAAGTCTAGGAATTCAAAATTGGAGTTTCCCGACAAAATGCAACTTGAATTTTCCTAATGCAATTTTGGCTTGTAAAGAGTTGGGGTTTGTTCCTCAATATTAGTTTTGGGGGATTTTTTGAAAAATTACTTGGTCTTAGATGACCATGTAGACAATGTGGATCTTCATTTTATACCTTTCATGTTTTTAGTTTGGGTTGTTAAAAGTTTCTAAGTTGTCATAAAATTTCATACACTTTTACAATTTTTGGTTGGAATTTAAGTTATGATTAGATTTGGATAGTTTTAATTGATGTAACTTGATCAAATATTTTTTTACCCATAGAAAAAATATAGATGATATTGAAATTCGAATGAAAGAAACAACTTTTTTTTGAATCATTATATACTATTTTTTAGATTTTTTTACCGATAAACAACCTAGAACACATGTTGTACAATCTAGTATGAGCTAGGTACAGGCCTACAGATCTAGGTGGGTAATTTGACGTATCTTCTTATATTTTCAATGCAATTGGTTTGATAAAATTTCATTAGATTTTGAATAAATTATGTCATTTTTGTATAGATTTTCCTGAACCCTTACTAGGGTTTCCAATTATCAAAATAAATTCATAGATAAAGTTTCCACCCTAGGAAATTGATGAAACTTGTTGAAGAGGTCTATCTCAATTCTTACCAAACACCCTTTAAAGGATAGGTTCTTATTTTCTTTTGTGCAAGTTATGAATGATTGTGCACTTCATTTTGAAAGTAGATGGTCATAAAACCATAGGTGAATTAGAGTTGATGAAAATATTGTTTTGGGTTACACCTAATGGTATTGTTAGTTAGTAAACTTCCAAAATTAAGTGGGAGAGGGATTATAAATATATCATTTGCATGATACTGGTCAAGATGGAATAAGTGTGCAACCATTAGGCTCAAGGGAAATGCAACTAGATTGTAAAACTAGGATGAATCTACATTGAGTTGATTTCATAATTGTTTGTTTGTTTGAAATATTTATTACTTTGTATCAATTAGATAATTAAAATCATGGGGAGACAACAATTTCATGTGGAACCCATCTAATTTTGGTTTTTCAAGATGAACACCTAAGTTTTGGATATCTTTGATAGGGTAATTATTATTCTACTTTTTAAAAATTATGAAAGGAAAAGATGAGTAATTCTCATCTAAATTTATGAGTAGGTATATAAATGGTATGAGTATGGCATTGTAGCCAAGGTGGAGGTGTTGGAAGAATTAAATATTGATTGATTGGTTATAAATATGATGACAAACTATCCCTTGTCTAAGCTAAAAATAGGCATAGGATGATTATATTTGAATGTTTATAGAAGAAGGTGAAAGGATTAATAGACACTAAAATGGCTTTAGCATATAAGATTTTCCATTGTTATAGATTATTATTAGTTACTACTTGATAAAATACTTCACTCTAGAGGAACTATTTATGAATATTTTTGGGTACAACTTCTACCTACTTAATAGTTTATGACATCACAATATTTTTAATTATTCTTTATTTTATTTTCATCTATGGATAAATTTATTTTGGAATATCTATACTCACTATTACATTGGGTTTTAATTTTTTTCATATACAAATAGTAACTAGAGAATACTCCTATCCTACCTAATAACCCTCCTTCTTCCCATGTCAAAAAACCTCATCACCTCACAACTGAAAAATAAAAATTTCCTTCAAAGATGAGGCCCATTCATCATCTCTTGTCATTTATTTACACAATGCACTTGTTTATTCTAAAAAAACTAAAATATCTCTCTTGGGTGTGCCAAAACCTTGCTGGATGTGGACATTACCCTAAGGAAATTCCTAATAGAAGTTGAAAAATTATTGGTACCCCTTGTGTATCCAACTTTAAGAATACTAGTGGTAAAGGAAAGATAGTGATTACATCACCTAAGAACAACCATGTTGCCCACCCACCCTACCATTGACCCATGTCATAGTGATCTTTCTAAAGATGATTTAACCAATCTTTTGGGTGAAAGATAATTAGAAAGGCTAGCTAAAATTGTGGATGTAGCTAAGATTATTTCTTGTATGGAAAAGAATCCCCCTAACATTATGAAGCTAGTGAACAATCTTAATAATCCAAGATTAATGAAGAATCTACGTAGAGTAGTGAAGAAACCCAAGATGATCCTCTTAACATGGTTATTGATAAGTCTTTATCCCATTCCCCTCTAGTTTATACCTCTTTCAATGATTCTCTTAATAGTCTTAACATTATCAAGGACAATGGGGATTACAATGAAAAGGAGAAAATATTCATGGAGGTACCAATGAGTCCCAAAATTGACCTATATCGATTTTTCATCTTGAGGACGCAAGTGCTCGAGTACACAAATTAGAGATAATATAGGATTACCTTGGTTTTAAAGAAAATAAGAACTAGGTTAGATGAAATGAGAATGGAATTAGAAAAATTGATTAGGATAAATATGAACCTTTTGAAACTGAGGTAGAGAAAATGTTGGATGGTTAGGGATATATTTATTAATGCCCCCGTGGTCTTATCTCAATGGTTTTTTAAAGTTATTCTTAGAATGTTTATTTTGAAATTTAATCTTAATAGTTGTGTTATATATTGCTTAAGAATTGTTTTATTCTTTTTGTTTAGCGGGGTTTCTCTTCAATACCTTAATATATTTTTTGATAATGAATTTTTATATGAATTTATACTGGGTTGATCCCTTCCTTTCACAATATAATAAAAAATACATAAGGACATGTGAGGGATAGGAGAATTAGATATATTTGGTTGAATTGTTGCACAATTGTATGAGGAAAGAGTTTGATATAATTTTCTTCCATGATTGAAAATGGTGTGCTTGAACCTAATAATTACATGGAGAGTCTATGTAGTGCCACTCCAAATGTTGTATGTAACTACTATATTGGTGGGATGGTCAATAAACATAACTAATATCATTGTGAAGAGACACAAGATCAACTAATTGTCATCGATTACAAGTTGGAGATTAATCTTAATGAAAATGTGGTCCAATTAGAAGATCCTTTGGAAGAGATGAACCTCTTGAAGGAAAACCTATCATGGAAGTATGGTACAAAAGGGAGCTATAAGTAAGTTAAAAGTTGGGAATGCATGGTGGTATTGAGAACATTTTTTTAGAGAATTTTTTGATACACTTCAAAAGGTTCCTAGGGAGAAAAATTAGGGGACCAAAAAAAAAGGATGGATATGTTGAGATGGATAGGTGAAGCCCTTCTGAGATACATAGTAAAAGGAAACTCTGAATATTCTAAAATTTTGAGCTTTATTAGACTTTCCAAGGATCTTCCCAATGGGATGTGAATGAATATATCATGAAATACACACACACATGCATATATATGTATTAATATATATATATATATATATATATATATATATATATATATATATATATATATATATATATATATATATATATATATATATATATATATATATATATATATATATATATATATATATATATATATGTATATGTATGTATGTGTATATATATAT
>BSBK01011642.1:2500-130000 GCA_027943335.1 Chamaecyparis obtusa
AGTTTCTAAATATATTTAAAAAGAAAAAAATCATTTAAATTCATTTTTTCTTCTGATTCGAAAAGTGGTTTGTGTGAAAAAACTAAACTATATTTTTAAGGAGTTACTGTCACTTGGATTAGTATAACTTTTTTAGAAAAACATGATAACGATGTAATTATTTTGAGATTATATTTGTAATTTCAATATCTAAAGGATGCAATTGGTTTTATTCAGTTTGGGTCAATATTTCATAGTTTATTAAATTCTAAAGTGACAGTAACTGTAATTTAGACATAAGGTCACTTGGATCACTCTAACTTGATCTATGTATATCAAAATTTATTTTTTCTCTTTTTCATAGAAAGGTAACACAAATATACTTTTCCTACATATTTTTTGTATATTTCTATTATAATTTATTATTTTTCTCGAAGTCTTGAAGAGAGAGGTTGTTGAATGACCAAATGACCTATGTTTAGTTAAATTAATATTTAAAAGTGATGATGAACTCAATATGTATTAAAATTATATTCGTTAGAAATCTTGTTTATAATAGCATCATTTGACATCACATGTTTGAAAAAACCATACTATTTGGTCCTTGTTCTAGGCCCCAAAACACCATTTTTTTTAAGTTCTCTTATTTTCTGAGCGCAAATTTTTATTTTTGGGGTCTTCGCATGAAGACCCTTGACGGGCTTTGTGCAAAGACCCTTCACACAAAGACCCTTGAGGGGATTCATGCAAAGAAAATTCGCATGAAGGCCCTTGAATGAAAAGTCCGACAAACAAAGTCTCGCCATATTTTTTTACTAGGTACTTTGTGCAAAGTATATACTTCAAGTGATGTCGGCAAATGATTTTATTTTTTAAGTCAAATTTAGAATGGTATAAATCTAAAACATTTTATTTCTATTTTATACCAAATTGCTATTAATAAATTTGCATTTTCTATTATTGAAAGTATTTTTTGGAGGAGGATTGCTATTTCTATTTTTTCAAAGACATAATTTTGGAGAGGAGAAATATTAGATTAAAGTATTTTTTAAGAAGAGAATTTTTGTAGACAATCTTGTGGAAGACATTTTTTGAAGCTCAAAGAAATGGGGAACAAGAAGGGAAGACAGAGTAAATCTTCTAGAGAAAGGTCACTAGGTACTGAACAAAGAAATCGTGAAGTTGCATTGACATATTATCATAAAACTAAAGAAGTTGAAAGACAAGTTGAACTTGGAGGGTCAAGTCAAGTCGAACAATTACACATTGAAGAAGGGGCAGGATCACTCCCTATGGAAGCTCAAACAACTGATGTTGGAGAGGGGTCAAGATCATGTGATCCTATAGGTATGGATGAACTTTTAAATTTATCTCAAATTGTAAAGAGAAATATTAATTATAGAAACTTAGATCATTTACTTACAATGGATGTGGAGAATTTGAGGTCACTTACTAATGTTCAAACTTTAAGTCTTTCTAAGAAGAGATCAATGAATATGATAGAAAGAGAAATATTTGTTAAATTTGATAATTTTGAAACACTTGAACAACCTCAATTGCTTGTAGTTTTACTTATAAATAAAAAGTTGGAAGGAGATTAAAATTATTGGGTATAGACACATCATCAAATAAGAGAAAAGTTGTTGACATGCAAACTGATATGATTGAAAATATTAGAAAATGTTTGAACTATCTAGGGAAATGATCTCGAACTAAAGATAAGATGATTACAAGAATAGTTATGTTGACATCCATTGTAGGTAACACTATGGGATGAAAGAGATAGATATCTTCAGTTTCATCTAAGTTTGGTTTTAATAGGAAAACAATATCATGATATGTTAATAGGAGAATACCTTTGGATAATATCACCTTGGAAGGCAATTCAGAAATCATGTGTAGAGCTCCTTGTTCTAATAGGATTGATGAAGGAATAAAAAAATTGGTCACATAATTTTGGAATGATAATACATGTCCTTCATCAAATACTAGAGATGTTATCAGACATAGAATTTTAGCTAATCAATATGAATATCATACGAAAAATTGGTTGGACACAGCATAACATGAAATGTATGTGTCATTTTTTAGTTCTAATCTTAATATAAAGATTGGGAAAACATTGTTTGAAAAATTGAAACCATATTATATCAGGACAAACAAAGTGTCTGAAACTTGTTGTTCTCATTATCATATTGAATTTGATCTCCACTATCATATTTTTTGAAATTTTATAGAAGACACTTATGGTTTTGAAAATGCTCCTCCTACTAGATGAAGTGAGTTCATCGCATTCATTTTATGTGACCAAAGAGATGATGTAGCTAGACAAATAAATTGCATAAAAAAAATATGTCAAACATGTGCGGATTTGTCTCTTTTTCCTTTGAAAAATAAAAATATTGATGTAACAAAGATGGTAAATTGCAAGAGTTACAAATATGTAAAGAATGAAACAAAATTTGGGAAAGAATCCAAAAGGTTAAAATATGTTGAAGAGGAGATAAATGTTGGAGTATTTATGAAAAATTTTAAAAAATTGATTCAACCCTACATTCATCATGCATTTTTTGCAAAGTGGCAAGCACAACAATTCCAAATACTGAGAGACAATTTCCCACTTGGAACTATTGTATTAGTTGTTGAGTTTGCAAAAAAAATATTCTTTTGTTCATCAAAAGACAATTTAGTTAGAATACTATTTTTCAGATAAAATTAGTATTATGGTACATGTGTGTTATCAACACACAAAATTAAATTTGGATGCTATTCAAAGCACATTAGAATCATAGGTAATCAAGAAGGAATATTATTTTTATATAAGTGATGATAGAGAGCATGGCATTCACTATGTAGAACACTGCTTCAAGATTTTTTTTGCAAATTTGAAAGAAAGAGGTATAAAATTTGATAAACATTATGTTTGGTCAGACAGATGTGCTACACAATTCAAATCATCGAGACAATTTTATGCACTATGTAGATATCATCACAATGAAAACCTACCACATGTCTGGAGTTTCTTTGAGAGTGGACATGGAAAAGGTGAACATGATAGTGCCAGAGCTTCATCAAATGTGGTATACGAAAGTATCAAATTAATTATAAGGGAGTGCATATAAAAAATGCACATGATGTGCTTGAATGGTGCAAGACACATTTTGCACCAAATGAGAATGACACTTCATCAGGATTGACTCAAGCAGTGCCATATAGAAAATTTTGGGAAATGTATCATCTTAAAATGGAAGCACTTCCATGATAACAATGTTTAGCCCTCCGAGTAAGTGATCTGAGGTCATGTCAAGTGCCTTGATTAGGTATTTGCATGGATATGGTTGTTTCCCCCTATTTTTCTTCTCTCCACATGTTTCTAGCCTCTTTCTGGTAACTTTATATGCGAAACTGAAGACTTTCACTTTCCAGATCAAGGACAACCTAAAGGGTCAAGCATGACCTCAACCCATACCTAGGTCATGGTCGACCTTGACCCTGACCCCAGGTCTAAAGCTTAGTTTCCAAAAGTTTCAGTATGTCAAGTTTTAGAAAGTTTCATTTTCCCGCTTCCGGCAAGGCTATTTCAAATTTCAAAATTGTAAACCCTTAAATTACATTTAATCTAGGTCTATTTCTAGGGGTTAAGGTTAATTGGGATATAATTCTCCAATGTTGGCCCCTCTAGAAGTTTATGCCCTATACCACTATAAAAGGAAGCCTTCCTCTCTCATTTTCTCTATCCCTCAATCTCATAGAATCAAGCTTTACAATCTATCTC
The DNA here is from genome assembly GCA_027943335.1 of Chamaecyparis obtusa. Lineage (NCBI taxonomy): Eukaryota > Viridiplantae > Streptophyta > Pinopsida > Cupressales > Cupressaceae > Chamaecyparis > Chamaecyparis obtusa. The sequence continues at coordinate 6,255 of BSBK01011642.1, forward strand.
TCAAGTGTAATCAAGTGATCATTAATTTAAGCATTCAAGCAATCATCCATTCAAGTATTCATCAAGGTGATCGATTGTTAGTTATTGAAGGATTCAATCTCTTTGGAGCCCCTTTGAAGATTTCTCCATCCACATTCATCCAAGTCTCTTTCTGTAAATATCTATTCAAGATTGGTGTTGAAGATCTAATTCCATTGAGTTGAGACATCCTACATACATTTCTACATTCATTCGGAGCATCCCTACTTGTGGATTCAAGGGTTTGAATCCTTCATAAATATTTCAATATAAACAAGGTGAATAGTTCAATTTACTTTTTTTATACATATTGTAATTTCAATTACATTTCAAGGTTGATTTCAAACTATAGTTTGACAAAGGAAAACCCCCCATCTAAATAATAAAAACCATTTTTCTTGTACGTACAGGTACAGGAAAGAGAACTGAAGTTCAGATCTAGATACCCTTTTTAGAAAACTTCTGAGATCTGCAAACAAAAGTTATGTCAGTGTTGTTCTAGGTTAGGGATGACCTTCAGTGAGGGGTAAGATTGTGCCCCATGATTTGGGTTAAAGTCAACCTGACCTTAAAAGGACAAAAGCTTTTTGGGTTTTCACTGTCTCGACATTTATAGTCTGAAGAAAGTTGCAGAATTTTTCAAAACTGTACACTGACATCAGAAATCAGCATTTTCCCAATTTTGCCTATTTTGACATTAGTATTTACCTAATATTCATTTAATATTTCAAGTACATACTTTCTATAGTAGATTATAGGATTTCCTCCTTTCTTCATATTCTCCATTGTTTGATTCAATTGTGCATTGATCACTTCTTTGTGATTAATCCATTTGGATGTTTCTTTTTGGGAATTTGTATTAAGGATAGGTCTTATATTCCCCCTTTCACATCATACTATTAATCCTATTCTTATCTACTCCATATTTACCCTATTCATTTTTGTGAACCCGAGACACTTACCCTGTTTTATTTTATGGAATTAGATGCCCTATTGTGTTTTATGGCATTAAATTTCCCTTTATATTCTGTTAGAAATAGGAAATATTGAGAGGGGGGCTGAATCAGTATTTCACAAACTTTTGCTTTTTCCCACTTACGGATATAACAGATTACTTTAGTGCATACAAAGATTATCAAGATGATTAATAAACATAGCAGTAAATAGAAAGAAAATATAGCAATAAATAGAAAGAACTCATAACACATGATATGTTCTCGAGGAAACCCTGGCCAAGGGAAAACCCCGGTGGGGATGGTACCCACAAAGATCACTAATCAAAAGTATCTTGTTAGGGATATTGGACCCTGTTAGGAGTCAATTTACAATATATAGTAGATCTGTGTTGGTTAAAGGACTTTAGGCCTTGTTAGAAGCCTTAACCCTATTAGGAGTTAGATTACAAAACCTGATCACCAACTAAGCTCACTGCCCAAATAGGTAATACAAAATGTTTATGACTATAGTATGGTACTGCTTACAACTTCGCATCAATAGCCTTTGCTACTATCACAATATACAACTATCGCAAGTTATCTTTTCTTTCTTTTTACACATCACATATTATATTACATTACATTTCAAGTATGCCTAATATATGAGTTATTAGAGCTAATAACTTTACATGGTCGGCTTCCAAAATATTTATCCAAGAGTAAACATCTAGGATGTCATCCCTTCATAATGTTAGGTCATTATTTTGACAAGCAAAAATAATCCCTTAACTCTTTCGCTAATATTGTCTCCAAAACTGTTCTGTCTACCAAAACTATCTTCGGTAAACTTCGAATAACTTTGTTCGTACTACTCCAAACTTTATGCACATTGAGATGGGGTATCCTCATACTTTTTAGAAGATTCAGTTAACTGTGCAAACAAAAATATTGCTCCAGTGGACGTCACCAACTAAATCTTCATCGGGTGCTCTGTCAGGATCACTGTATCCATACTTAGACAATTTCTTCCTTCAACTTGCCATACTTGCATTCTAGATTCTGCGATCTCAATAGAGATCATATATTGCCATAATGACAACATCTATGCATCGACATTAGCCAAATTGCCAAAAATCTCCCCCTTTGTCATTGGTGGCAACATATGGGAAAATTGGCTAAGTGTGCAAACAAAACTTCAAATTATTTACACAAAATTGTGGCCAAAAGTTATACAACACATATACAATATTGTAGTCCATATGCGTATCCTTTCTCAACATATATTTAATGTTCTTCTATCTCTCCCCCTTTGATAACAATGACAAAGATAGGGTGTACAAAAATTTAAAAAAAAAAAAACTTAATACTTTGTTATCAGCTATTGCAAAGCCGGTAGGCTTGCAACATAGTCACCAAACTCTAACTTCCATGATTCAAAATATTTCTCCCATATCTTCCTGATGGATTTAGCAACATTGAGTTGAGTACTCAATCTTTATGCTGCTATCTGACAAGCTTGCAAGGAATTGAAGCTAAACTTCTGAAAAAATGTCTTTGTTGAAAGACACTGCTCAATTTGGTCTTCAACAATTGAGTTCTTGATTGAGATATGCTCTCTCAAGATTTTAATCCTAAGCATCTTTCTATTCTTATCCTCTGCTAACATTTTGATTTCATCATTTAACTTCCTTATGTTCTTCTCTACAGAACTTATCTTTACATTTAGGCTTGACAAGGTGATTGTTTCAATTGTAATTGCATCTATCTTCTCTCTGATCTTCTTATCTTCTTCAGCTGTTAGGATTTCTAATTTTGTGCATTGTATATAAAAACTCTTTCCAGTCTCAAAATGTTTCCTCAAATTCTTTATGCATACATCCAAATTACCAATATCATTTCGAATATTCACACTTAAATTTTGTTGCATTTCTGCTTTAAAGTCTTCCTAAACTTTTATTCTCGTAATATCCTTTAAGTTAGAAAATTCAGAGTCAAAAGAGTTTATTACTATTTTAGCTTTCTCAAGTGGATCCGTTTCAAATACCTTAGTGCTGATCACACTCTCAAGTTTCTCTCTCAAAACTCTAACTTTGCCTTCAAGGTCCTTCACCTTCTTATTCTTTCCAATAATTTTATTAAGAGATGTGATGAACTCAAGCTGATCATCATCTTCAACTTCTTCTCCAAGGTCTTCAAATATTGAACCAATTTGTCTCTTCTTACTGTCAGGTGCACTAGGGGTAGTGACCTCTGTCAAAATTTGTTTACCTTTAACTGTCTGTTTTGCTGGAACTGATTCTGATACTGCTAGTGCTTCCACTGCCTCTGTATCCTTTTTTGATTATGTAATCTTCTCTTGCTCTTCTAAAGCCAAATTGTCAACAATGTTTCCTAGATCATGAAATACTGCATCATCTGACTCTAGTGTCACTTTGGTTCCTTCAATGTCCATTGATTCTTTGCCAATATTGATATGTGAAGAAGATGGGACTTCTTCAATACCAACTTCCTCTGCATGCGGTTCCTCTGATTGCTTCTGCTAAGGATCTGATTCAACATGCTTTCCTGTAACTATATCTGCAAGAACTTGCATTACTACTTGCTCTGTCTCTTTTGGTACTTCCTCCTTTTTGCCTCCCATTATAAGGATTGTCCTTCTCTTAGTTCTCAATAAAGTTCCAAGAGACTTCAAGAATCTCTTCAAATGATCTTCATCCTCAACTTCACAGAACTGTCTAATTACATGTTCTCTCATCTTTATGTCCTCTTCTTGTGCTCTCTATTTTCTATTCACAAGTCTGTTATACAAATCTTCTAGGATCTTACCATGAATAGTGTTGAGTTTCTTATCTGTCACAATCATATGTGTAATCATTTCATTTTCAAAATTCAATCTGTCAAATGATCCATATAGATCATATAATTTATTTAACTTAATGAAGTCTTCATGCTTCAATATATCTTCATTAACTCTTTCAATTCTTGGTTTCCAAGTTTTCTTCTTGATTGAAACTTCATCATCATCTTTAATTACTGCTACCTTTCCAGGTACAGGTGGTACAATCACTTTCTATCTCTTGTCGGGTCCTTTTGCACTCACTTTTACTCTTTTGCTAGGAATAGGAGAAAAGATTTATCTCCTTCGTCTTTCTTAGGTACTTCAACTTTTACCTTTACTGTAATAGGATCAACAGGATCTGCACTAGATGCCTCAGGTGGAATTACAAGATTTTCACTTTGCTTCAAGGCTTTTGCAGTCTTCTTAGCTATGTCAAACTCATGACTTGACATACTTGATTCTTTTAGTATTTTCTTCATAGTAGATTCAACTCTCTTACTAGATTGCTTCTTTTCTCTCAAACTTATTGCAAAGTTGAAATTCTCTTCATAGGTTCCAAACCTATTTGCATGACCATCCAACTCACACTTTAACAGTCTATTCACATATCATACTATTTCTACTTCAGATACTTCATAGCCAAGAGGGTCTATGAATTCCATTCTAGGCTAAACTGCTCAACTTTGCAAATCTAGGGTTTCGGTATGATCGACGCTGCAAACTGCTTCCAAACTTCTTCAAATCATCCTCAACTTGCTTTTTCTTCTTTCAAATCTCTTTTCAATCACTTTGTAATCATGATAACTTTGATTTCTACCTTATAACACTTCACATTAACTCGATCTGACATTGCATTCATTCATTTTGCCGCTAAAACCTCAAAAAGCTGATTCTGCAAACCTACAACCATAAAACTTTTTGTGACCTCGCAAAACAAAATATTTTCTTTTCTGCACTTAACCATAGCATTAGTACAACATAATAAACCTATATCTAACTGCACAAAACTTAACTCATTCAAATTCCTAATCTACACTAATCCTAAGTCCTAAACTACAAAAACTTACATAATTTAAGTACTTAAAGAAGGGTCAGGTAAAGATTCATCCTTACCATTAGTTACATTACCTTCCTGACTACTTTCAGTGCTGAATATACCTCCTTGATTTGTGCCTTTATCAAATTTTACTTCATCTTTATTGCTACAACAACCTTTCTCTTTGTTTCCTACATTTTCATTCCTTCTTGCATTGTTCCTAGGGTTAGGGTTATGATGATAACCTCCATTGTTCATTCTACAAACTCTTGCTGAGTGTCCAAATTTGTTGCATATCTGACAAATGATTCCATTGTTTCCAAATCTCTGTCCTTGCTGGTTGATATGTGACCTGCAATTTCTAGCAATATGTCCTACTTTGTTGCATCTAAAACATACTACCACTTTTCTTTGATTCATTTCTTCAATAGATTTATTATTTGCATTGTTAGTGTTCCCAATCATTCTATCATAATTATTCAAAATTACTTTAGGTCTTCTACATTCGTTAGCTCTGTGTCCAAAACTATGACAATTATAACAATGTCCATTAAGAGGTTTAAATTGCTTACCTGTGCAATCTCTCTTCATGTGTCCAATAGTATTACAACCAAAAAATCTACCTTTGAATTCTCTTTGCATACATTTAGATGATTCTTCCTATTTTGATTCTTCTTGCTTTGATTCTTCTTTCTCTCTAGGTGGTTCTTCTTTAGGTGGATCTTCCAATGTGTTCTCATCTAGCTTTATTTCCTCCACACTTTCAGATGTCTTTAGATCTGGCTTCTTACTTTCATGGATTTTTCTAAACATACTAAATCCAAATCCAATCCTATCAAAGAATGGTTCTTCAAAAGAAATTTGTTTTCCAGTCTTATCACTATTTGAATATAGCCTTTCAAGTTGTTGTTTAGATTGAGTTAATTCACCTTTCACAATTTTATTATAATTCTCAAGTTCCACATACTACACTTTTACTTTTTCAGATTCGGATGTTTCCTTTTCAAGTCTTGATCTCAAATCTTCATTCTCAATTTTCAATTTTTCATTATCAGATCTCAAATTTCCATCTTTCATACTAAGTTTCAGATTTACTATCTTCAGTTCATGCTTAAGGATCTCATTTTCTTTTTCTAATTCATCACAATCTTCAACAAGCATATTAGATTTCTTTTCAGATTTTAGATCTTCAATTTTACCTTTTAATTTTTCAATAGCATTCTTTGCATCTTCATATTTTCTTCTTAAGGAGTTTCTTTCATCAGTAAGCATATCAATCTGTTCAAGAGCTTCTTCAAGATTCTTTTGAATTTAATCCATATCCATAGAGATCTTACTCAAGCTGTTAAACTTTCCTTGAATGTTCCTTCTCCGAGTAAGTGTGCTCTGATACCAATTGTTAGAAATAGGAAATACTGAGAGGAGGAGGTGAATTACTATTTCACAAACTTTTTCTTTTGCCCACTTATGGATATAACAGATTAATTTAGTGCATACAAAGATTATCAAGCCGATTAATAAACATAACAGTAAATATAAAGAACTCATAACACATGATACATTATCAAGGAAACCTTGGCCAAGGGAAAACCCTGGTGGGGATGGTACCCACAAAGATCACTAATCAAAAGTATCCTGTTAGGGATATTGGACCCTGTTAGGAATCAATTTACAATATATAGTAGATCTATCCTGGTTAAAGGACTTTAGGCCTTGTTAGAAGCCTTAACCATGTTAGCAGTTAGATTACAAAACCTGATCACCAGCTGAGCTCACTACCCAAACAGGTAATACAAAATGTTTCTGACTATAGTATGGTACTGCTTACAACTTTGCATCAATAGCCTTTGCTGCTATCACAATATACAACTATTGCAAGTTATCTTTTCTTTCTTTTTACACATCACATATTATATTACAGTACATTTCAAGTATGCCTAATATATGAGTTATTAGAGCTAATAACTTTACATGGTCGGCTTCCAAAATCTTTATCCAAGAGTAAACATCTAGGACACCATCCCTTCATAATGTTAGGTCATTATTTTGACAAGCAAAAATAATCCCTTAACTCTTTCGCTAATACTATCTCCAAAACTGTTCTGTCTATAAAAACTGTCTTCGATAAACTTTGAATAACTTTGTCCGTACTACTCCAAACTTTATGTGAACTGAGATGGGGTATCCTCATACTTTGTAGAAGCTTTAGTTAACTGGGCAAACAAAAATATTTCTCTAGTGTACATCACCAACTAAATCTTCATCAGGTGCTCTGTTAGGATCATTGTATCCATACTTAGACAATTTCTTCCTTCAACTTGCCATACTTGCATTCCAGATTCTGCGCTCTCAATAGAGATCATATGTTGCCATAATGAAAACATCTATGCATCCACATTAGGCAAATTGCCAACATATTCTAGGTGTTAGATTTGTCATTTATGTTAAATCTTGCATGCTAATTAGATTTCTTGCATCTATCTTTCAAAAATACAAAAAAATTACAAAATTTCTTTGAAAATACAAAAATATTGATACTTTATGTTTTCTTAGTTTAGTTCATTTGCATTGCATTGGTTTATGAGCTTTACTACTTCTAGTCCTACTTATAATATTCTGGTTAGACAAAGTCATAGACTTATGGGTGCCTTTGATCCGAAGTCTTCCTCTCCTTTCCTTAGGATCCCGGATGATAATTTTATTCTTCATGATTCCAATCCTATTATGGAGAAAAAAACTTCTCACTTGTCTCATGATGAGGATGATGCTTTAAGAGTTCCTCTTGAACAAGTCCAAAAAATTCAACTGAACTTGCTAAAATGGGTAATTGGCTTATGCAAGAAAACCATAATCAAGATTTTATTCAAGCTATTGATGCTCTTAAGAAAGTTCTTCATGATAGTGATGAAGGTGTTAATTTGTTACATGATATTACTCACCTCGTGCGTTCGAATGTTAAATCTTTATCTCAAGAAGCTCAAGACTTGGGGTTGATTTATCCTATCACTGGTGTAGAACCTTATTCTATTACTTTACCTAGTATTCCTACCTATACTCATTCATTGGTGACTATGATGGTTCCCTCTATTCCTATGAGTGTTCCTCATGTGTCCCTTCCTCCATCACAACCTTCTTATCATAATGTTCCTTTTACTTATTCCAATCCTCTTCCAATTGTAGTTCCAAGTGTTCGTTTGGTTGTGTCTTCTATTCCTGCAGCTTCTTACACTCTACCTAGTGTTTCTAATGTTTGTATTCCTCCTATTTCATCTAATGATTCAACAATTTTTAGTTCATCTCAAACTATGTCATCCTTACAACAACAACTTGCATCCTTGACTCAAAACAAGTTTAGCATTCCTACATGTGACATGGGAAGTCCTTTGTCTTGAGACATCATTTGTACTTTTGTCCCTCAACAAGTTGATATGCCTCATCTTGAGAATTATAATGGAAAATGAGACCCCATTCACCATGTTAAAACATTTCAAATCCTTTGTACTGATTATACTCATGACCATAGGATTTTAGCCAAGCTATTTGCTAGAACCTTTCATGACAAGGCCTTACAATTGTATTGGTCCTTGCCTCCTTACTCTATTGTCTCATTTCTACAACTTGCCAATGCTTTTATTCAACAATTTCAAAACAACATTGGTTTACAAGTGTCCTTGACTGATTTAATGCATTGTAAACAAAGTGCTAAGGAAAAATTGACTGAATTTATTAGTATATTTAAGCATTTACATGCTCAGATTTCCTATCCTATTCCTGATATTGATATTCAACATATGTTTATTTCAAAGTTGCAAAAGGATATTAGAGATAAGATTATGCTTACTGAATTTACCTCTTTTCAATAACTTTGTGCAACTCTTCATCATTATCAATTACAAGTGAGTCAATTTGAGAGAAACACTCCAATGGCTCCTGTTCTAGCTGATAAAAGTTATGTTGCTCCTAATCTAAACAAATTTCAAAACTTCAACAACTATGTCAAGATAAACAAACAAGAGAATGCAATTGTTGATCAAGTTGTTGCATCTCACAATGCCACTTTTGCATCAACTGCTTTTTGATTAAATAGTACATTTACTCCTCTTTCTGAATCTTTACATTCTATTATGAATAGATTGTTAACTACTAATATGATTACTTTACCTCCTATTCAACCTCATTTACCTACCATGATTGCATCTAAACCCTTTGATCTTAAAGCTTTTTGTCAATATCATCATCAAAATGGTCATGATACTGAGAAATGTTATTATTTAAAACATAAGGTTCAAGACTTAATTGATTCTAATACCTTATCTATGGATAATCTTGATGGTAGTGGGAATGTTAGCACGTGCAAAATTTCATGGCCCTGGCATCTTTCCCTTGGTCTCTGTGTCATTTTTCATGTTTCTGGCTAAGAGCCCTTAGCAAAAAATTCAAAAACTAGTCATTACATGCAAAACCCCTGTGATAAACCCTAGCCTTATTCTATTTTAATGTTAATTTTCATGGGTCACTTAGGGTCCTAATATGCACGTGCTTTATATTTTGGTTGGCCCCAGTGTTAACTTTTCCTAAGTTCCTACCCCCCGGTGAATTTAATATTTCCTAAAGTCCCCTGTGCCTAATATTTTTCCTGAAAGCCTAAGTCTCAGCATTTAATTTCTCCTATGTTTCAGCCTTAGTGTTTTTTGGGCCCGGTCTTTGACACCTTCTTCATCCGACGGTTGGTGTAAGTTCTCATAGGATGTGTTAGAAGCTTGAGATCTTATGCCAATCATTGATCTTTCCTGATGACGTAGCCTTTTTCTCATGCGGGTCCACTTGCCAGGTATTCTGGCTTGGAGGTTTTTTATTGGTCCATGTAGTATGAGGTGGAATCTTGTCAGTGGGTCCTGATCCTGTCAGTGAATCGACGAATGGTGTATAATCTTATGGGTTTTGTCAAAGGCTTAAGATCTTGCAACGACCATTGATGTTGTTTCTTGTCAAAGGGTTGTTAGGGCAGGGAGAAGATTCTTCATCCAACAATGGGTGTGTAATCTAATAGAATCTCAAATGGGTATGCGATCTTCAGATGGCCATTGATCTTCCAAGTGAAGGTTTAGTAGTTCTGATAAATGTTTTGGTGGTTCAAAAAATAATTGAAGGCTTCGCTCATTTGTGTAAAATAGCGGTGGTTCTCTAAGTGTTTTAGTGGTTCAGCAAACAAGCGTTCGCAGAATCACTAAACTTTTTAGCAATGACATAAAGCATTTCACGAACTAGCAGAAATCTTCACTCGCCAGTCGCTAAATGTGATGGGTTATATTAAAAGGTTAAGGTCATAAAGCCCGTGAAACATGAAGATCTCACGGCCATGACTTAAGTTGATCGAGGTTTAAATATCGACCGTCGATTTGTTGCAAGCACCATAAAGTAGCTATTTATTTTCAAATTTGAATTTGCAGAGGGTTTCCTATTACCAAAAGGACTAAAATTCAATGCAAAAGCGATTTGTGCTAGTGGGTGATGATCTATTTACTATTGCAGTGTGGTCCAGGGTGTTCTTTGATCATCTATAGGGTTTGTACTGTGTGGTTTTGTGCTCGAGGCATGTTGCAGGGTTGACATTTTGAGTGTTTTTGTGGTTCTCAGTACCTTCACAAAGAATTTATCATGATTGAGGATCATTCCAGGATTTTCTTTCTCCTGGTTGCCTGGGTTTCCACCCCTATAATAACTTTATGACCATTTCCAATTGTTTGGGTGGTTGAAACCCTAACCCTAAGTCATCCGTAGCTTGTTGCATTCTCTTTGAGAATTCCAAGATGACTAGGGAGTATATATGGTAGAAATTTTGACTAAGTAAGGGTTCCAAAACATTTTCTTTTGGTCCCTAGTTGTTGATAGTGTTATATTGATAGAGGAGTGGGATTTTGGGTATTTCCTATCTTTGTGTTGTTTTGATTGTATATTGATCCTAAATATGTTAATGAAAATATTATTGAGTTCCAATCTTGCATTTGTGTATGTCTTCTTGTTTCGGTTCTAAGCTCATATATGTTAATGTCACAAAGTGTGTTAGCATATGGTAAACAAAGAGTATTGTGAAGTCATCTCTGAGTTCCTAACAAAGTTAGGATTAAATTATTTTAGGTGGGTTTAGTGAGTTTACAACTAAGTAAGAATCTGATGTCCTTGTGTTTGAGCGAGAGGGGTAATAGGAAAAGCACTTATCCTAGATTCAATTATGTTTGAGTTAAGGTCTTTAGCTGATGTATGTAATTGGGTGACTCTTTACCCTAGGTTAAGGCACTGGTCCATCCTCTGGAGGCATTTCATTGTCATCAACCACACACAAACATTCAAATGATAAAATCTTAAAGTAGTTAGTAAAGAGTATATAGTTGTATATCATTTAGTGATTCCTTTCAAGAAGTGAATCAAGGGTACACCCACCTGAGCATTGAAGCTCAAAGTGTAGGAGGATCTCTTTTGATCCTTGTTAATTGGCCCTCTTTCTTGTAGACTTTGGAGTGGTGATAGAGTCAAAGTTATATTAAAGTTATCCATCAAAGTATAAATCTACAAGTGAAGATCAAAGGGAACTCCCAACAAGGAACAAATTTGTCTTTCCTCCCGATCAAAATCTTCAAATCTATATGAATCCTTTACCTGTGCATGATACTTATACCATTTCTCAGCCATCTTCTATGGATATTTTTTATGATTCAAAGATGGATGATCTTAATCACATTGTTAATCAAGTGGAGCATGTTGTTCAATCTGTATCTCCACCTAAGCCTCAACCTCAGCTTCAACCTCAAGTTCCATCTCAACCTCAACTAAAACCTAGGCCTAAATTGAAAACTCAACCTAAACCTCGACAACAACCTAAGAATAAAATACCTCAGGAAATTTTGATTACCTTTGATGATACTGAGACTATTAAAGCTCTTGATGGTCCCCTTTATATTTATGTTGAGAGTTCTCAAATATGTACTTGTGGTTTTCTTGTTGATCCTACATCCTTAGTTAATGTTATTACTGAAGAAAATATTTTTATGAAAAACTCACAACACAATTCTTATGATACATCAGATCTGTGGATTCAAACTTGTAATGGTTTTATTTATCCATCATTTGGTTCTATTAACTTACCAGTTGAGCTTCATGGTAAAATTGTGAAGACTACATTTGTTGTTGTTCATACTTCTGATTAGTTTCAAGTTAAGCTTGGTTTGTCATGGTTAAATGCCATGCATGTTGTTGTTTCACCTATCCATAAATGTCTTAAATTTTTTCATGATGAAGAAGTGAAGATGGTTAATTATAGTTTATATCAAACTTCTATGCCTAGAGATTGTGCTACTCTTGACATCTTTTGGCCTTCTTTGCCTAATTCATGTCCTTCTGGACCTGATAATATTTTTTGTTCATATCAAGCCTATAAGCATCATAAGATTCTCGAGTTAAGCCTACCTCCTATGGATCTTAATCATGGTCCTTTTCCTACACCTTCCATACCTCCCTTAACTATAGCTTCTAGTTTTGTTAATCAAGCTCCTATTATTGCTTGTTAATTAGTTGATAATCCTACTAATCCTCCTATAGAACCTATGAAGGATCCTATAATTCTTCCTCCTAGTTCTCAACATATTTAAACTAAAGAAAAATTTAATCGATCTGCTAATGAACACCGTAAGAAGAGTCATTCTCAACATAAGACTCATAATTCTGTTCTTCAAAAATCTTCATCTTCTTCGGATAAACCTATGCATGATGTGTTAGAAGAAGTTGTTGCTAATAATGATGTTAAGATGCATGATAATGATGATTTTATTTGTATCTTAGATCCTATTTTGATTAATCTGGATGAAGAAGATACTCTTGATGATACTGATGATGTTAATGATGAATATGAGACTATTGAAATTGAAATTGATTTACCGAATATGATTTCATCACAATTAACACTTACACCTAGTATTGAACATTGTGATTATTAAGAGGATCCTTGTTTGGAACTTGCTATCATTCCTACTATGTTGGAAATAGTCCCTCATGAAAGTTACCCACCTTCCCTAAATGATATAGAATGAGATGGGGAGAGTAGGTGGTGTGCTTGATTAGCTTGTCCTTTATAATAGCTTGGCAGTGTGTTTGCATGTTGTATTGTGCTTCTCTCATGACATGTTTTCTAAAGGTTGTTAGATTCTTTTATACGATCCTTATTACTATGTTGGTGCAAGGTGATAAAAGAATCAAAACTATTGTACATTTTCCTCTATATGTATCTCTATCCTTCTATATGTTGTTTCATGTTATTGTGTACTTGTGCTATTGTTAGTAAATGTTTCCTTGTGTAATCTGATTGGATTCAAGAATTAGTAGCACTAATTCTTTTTTGCCTCCAAGTCATGGTCTAAAAAGATTCTTCTTCATATCTCTCATGTGATCTTTCCTCATTTGTGATTGTAGTTCTACTTTCTTTTGGGAATGATGTCAATTAATTGGAAATAATATTATATATATTATCTTATTATCATACTAACCCCATGGTAGGTAGATCCCTTCTGTATTCTCTGTATGTTTATGTGATATTTCCCTTGATTTTTCTTTGTCTGGGGGCATCTCGTAGTGGAAATGTAATCAGTGGACTTGTTTATGTTTCTATTAAAGTCATTGCTCTTGTTAAAGTGTTAGAAATGACTTTAACATGGGGTCATATGCTCTGCTCACCTAGCACACACATGCACTTTTTGACACACATATATTATTTTTCAAGATACCTTTTCTCCCTTTTTGGATTAGTGACTAATCCTTAAAGCATGCATTTATATTTCAGGATCTCTTGATCCCTCTAGTTTCAAATTTTTGATCCTTTAAGGTTGAAGATGTCCTCAAGAATGGATCTCTTTTTCTTTTGGTTTTACTCATATGGAATAGAATATTCTTGAGGTTGAATCATTTATCGATTGACTAGTGAGTAGCCACATTCACTAGGTAGTTCAATTCCATCTTTTGAGTTATCATGTTTCCTTGTGTGGTTCACAATGAGACATAAGTTCTCATTGTGTGAGGTAATCACACCCTCTCTCTCTCTCTCTCTCTCATTGTGATCTTGGAGTTAGCAAAGACTTGAGTCCCTGGGGGCTTGAGGATCTCTTTGTCCCTTTGATTTTAAAAAGATTATATTTTCATTATGATCTCCTTTACTAAGAGTTTGCATAGAGTCTGTACTCTTGCTAAAGTGGGGGCTTAATGTATCATCTTAAAATAGAAGCACTTCCATGATAAGAACATTTAGCCCTCTAAGTAAGTGGTCTAGGGTCATGTCAAGTTCCTTGATTAGGTCTTTGCATAGATCTAGTTGTTTCCCCCATGTTCTGCTTCTCTCCCCTATTTCTAGCCTCTTTCTAATAACTTTATCTAAGAAATTGAAGACTTTGACTTTCTAGGTCAAGGATGACCTAAAGGGTCAAGGATGACCTCAACCCTGACCTAGGTCACAGTTGACATTGACTCTAACCTAGGGCAGATTCAACCTCGACCCTGACCCCAAGTCCAAATTTTAGTTTCCAGAAGTTTTAGGATGTTGGGTTTTAGAACATTTCATTTTTCCACTTCCAAATCGACTGTTTCAGATTTATGAATGGTAAACCCTTAAATTACTTTTAATCTAGGTCCATTTCTAGGGGTTAAGGTTAATTGGGATTTAATTTTCTAATGTCAAACTCTCTAGAAGTTTGTTCCCTAGACCACTATAAAAGGAAGCCTTCCTGTCTTATTTTCTCCATCTCTCAATCTCATAGAATCAAGTTTTTCAATCCATCTCTCAAGTGTAATCAAGTGATCAAGCATTCAAGCATTCAATCATTCAAGCATTTAAGGAATCATCTATTCAAGCATTCATCAAGGAGATCCATTGTTAGCTATCGAAGGATTCAATCTCTTTGGAGCCCCTTTGAAGATTTCTCCATCCACATTCATCCAAGCCTCTTTCTATGTAAAGATCCATTCAATATTGGTGTTGAAGATCTGCACATCCCTACTTGTGGATTCAAGGGTTCAAATCCTCAACAAGGATTTCAACATAAGCAAGGTGAATAGTTCCATTTACTTTATTTATACATATTGTAATTTTAATTACATTTCAAGGTTGATTCCAAATTGGGGTTTGACAAAGGAAAACCCTCCATCGAAACAACAAAAACCATTTTTCTTGCAGTTACAGGTACAAGATAGAAAATTGAAGTTTAGATCTGGATACCCTTTTCAGTGAACTTTCAAGATCTGTGAATAGAATTTCCATCAGAACTATTCCAGGTCAAGGATGACTTTTAGTGAGGGGTAAGATTGTGCCCCACTATCTGGGTCAAAGTCGACCTGACCTCAAAAGGACAAATTTTTTATGGGTTTTCTCTGTCTCGCCATTTCTAGTCAGGAGAGAGTAGAAGAATTTCACAAAACTGTACATAGACATAAAAAATCATCATTTTCTAGATTTTCCCTATTTTGACGTTAGTATTTTCCTTATATTCATTTAATATTTCAAGTACATACTTTCTATAGTATATTATAGGATTTCCTTCTTTCTTCATATTCTCCATTGTTTGATTCATTTGTGCATTGATCTCTTCTTTGTGATTAATCCATTTGGATCTTTCCTTTTGGCAATTTGGATTAAGGATAGGACCTATATTCCCCCTTTCACATCATACTATAAATCCTATTCTTATCTACTCCATATATAACCTATTCGGGAGATAAAATGTATGCACACATTTTTAAATTATTTAAAAGTGTTTAAATTTTTTATGGTATTTTTTATTCAAATTATATTTATATAATGTATTATATATGTATTTGTTCAGGTTTGGATAGAAAAATTATCCATGGTTACAATAGGATAGAAAATACGTGATCTTTGCATTTAGTTATGAGTACAAATTGTCACAATTAGATGTTGAAAACTAGGGACTGCTCATGCTTTTTGTCACTGCATTGCTGACAATTATGAGGAATGTATCAATCAAGACTATGGATATGTATGTGCATGGAATCTAGTGCCACTATTTGTTACTGATAATTTTGATAGAGATGACTTGATGAAAACTTTGATGATGTCCCTTTGATTTCTCTTGATTATGATCATATCTTAGGATTGGTCAAAATTGGTAAGTATATATATTTCACATTATATGGTACATTGAGCTGCACATATAGATAGATAAATAGATCTATAAATTGAACTAAGTAAATTTTAAGATCTCACACATGTATATATAAATTTACTGTACAGGAGATGTCTTTGCAGTGATTGCTGAGCGTGAAAATGTAGAATTTAGTTATTATTTACTGCATTGTACTGCATAGAGGATGAAGTTACTTGAACCTGAAGAAAGTGATGGAATGTTGTTCCCCATAGGTTTGTACATGGTTTACATCAATATATTGAACTCAATTTTTAAATTTTAAATTTCAACCTTTTAACAAATTTAAAATTGAGTTTGTTTAAATTTATATATTGTTAAAATTTGTTGCATGTAGGTTCAGTTGTTTTAGAGGGAACATATTTCAAGAAAATCAAAGTAATTCAACATGGTATTCACTTTGTTGATTATGAACCAGACAATAAGGTGTTTCAATATAGTCACCTAGTAGTTGCCACATCCATTTGTCTCCATACAGTTAAATCTCAATGTGGATGTCATAAGTAGAGACTAGATAGTGAGGATCATGAGAGAATGTTACATGTTCTCTATGAAAGGTCTGAACCACTTGAGTTGTTCTAAAAAGTATAATATGTATACCTATTTCTTTTGTTTATACCTACTTGATATCTTTGGATTAAATTTCATTATACTTTATTTATATATTTAAACATATGATGGACTAAAATTTGTTGATATATGATGGACCTATTTTATGGTTCAATGGTTTTAATATATAGAATTTTATATGTATGCTTTAATTATTCAGTGATTTTTATGATACTTTTTATGATGCTTATGATTTCTAGATCCCCTTAAGACCTCCCCTTAAGACACTACAAAATGATGAAATTAGTTAGATTATTTATGACATGTGTTAGTTCTAGAATTAGTTAGAATAGTTATTGTCGATTTATTACATGTATTAACTAGTTATTTTTTATGATATTAATTCTAGATCGCCTTAAGACCTCCCCTTAACACTGTTTATTAGTTAAAGATCTCCTTAAGAGACTAAAAAATGATGAAATTAGTTAGATTACTTATGAAATGTGTTAGTTCTAGAACTAGTTAGAATAGCTATTGTCCATTAGTTACATGTATTAACTAGTTACTTTTTATGATATTAATTTGAGATCCCCTTAAGAGCTCCCCTTAAGTGGTCTTATTAGGTCTTAAGGGTCCTAAGATGTACTAATTGGTATTAATAGGTCCTACTAGGTCACATAAGTGGTCTTATTAGGTCTTGAGGGTCCTAAGATGTATTAATTGGTATTAATAGGTCCTATTAGGTCACGTAAGGGGTCTTATTAGGTCTAAAGGGTCCTAAGATGTACTAATTGGTATTAATAGGTCCTATTAGGTCACATAAGTGGTCTTATTAGGTCTTAAGGGTCCTATGATGTACTAATTGGTATTAATAGGTCCTATTAGGTTAATTAAGTGATCTTATTAGGTCTTAAGGGTCCTATGATGGACTAATTGGTACTAATAGGTCCTATTAGGTCACGTAAGTGGTATTATTAGGTCTTAAGGGTCCTAAGATGTACTAATTGATATTAATAAGGCCTATGAGGTCACATAAGTGGTCTTATTAGGTCTTAAGGATCTTATTTGATCTTAAGGTCCTATTAGATCACGTAAGTGGTCATAGAGTGTCTTAATGGGTTGTGGGTAACCTAAGAGGTCCAAGGTTACATTAGTGGATCCTCGTATGTATTAATTGAATCTAAGAAACATAAATGAGTATGTGTAGCATCATGGTATGCCAAACTAGGCCCTTAAGTGGCAATAAAAATTTAGAAAATCAAGTTTAGGTAAGTTGACATAAAAATTTGAACAAGTTATAAATATTATATCAAAAATATATGAGAAGAGAATATGTAGAAAATTGAATTTAGTTTGTAAGATACTAGGTATTTTTTGAAAAATAATTATTCTATATGTCTAAAATTTCAAATTTCAATGTAGTAGTACAAAAATTTCAAGAAGAAAATCAGAAGTAGGTGTATGTCTGACCACCTTAAACACAAACAAATGATGATTTTTTCTACAAGACTATGGATATAAGTATTGCACTCATGTACGGATGTGACACATATTTTTTTGTAATTTTTTTCCAAGTAGATAATTAATTATGATTTTTCTCAAGTACAACTTTTCCTAGATACAAAAAATCTTGTGTCTGACCATGTTAACTTAGTCTAAACTTTATCAAATTGCATTATCTTCATATTTTCCTTGTAGTAGGAAAATCATAGAATGTGCCACATGTTTTGGATTTCAAAAATGTTATACAGTTTGAAATTTATAGCTATTTTTCAATAAGTCTATCAATTATGACTAGAAAGATAACAAGAAAGTGTATGTCTGACCACATTAAAAAAAATTAAATGATAATATTTTTTTATAAGATTGTACATAAAATTAGTAGACTCGTGTTAAAATGTGATATACATTTTTTGTATTTTTTTTCCAAGTTAATAATTAATTATGGTTTTTCTACTACAAATTTTCCTAAATATAAAAACTCTCTTATCTAACCACCATAACCTATTCTAAACTTCATGAAATTGAAATAATTGTTTATTATTATTGTATTAGGTGAAGCATAGAATTTGATTTATATTTCAGATATTAAAAATGTTATATTGTTTGAAAGTTATAGTTTTTTTTAAAAGATTTCTTTTTACATCACCACTTTTTGGCATACCATGGTCCTACACATACCCAAATGTGTCATAGGAAAAAATAAGATATGTTAATGGCTCCTGAGGATCCAAAGGGGTCATATATGTCTTAAAATGTCATAAGGGATGCATAATGGTCCAATAATATTAATGGGTCGTAGATGTGATAAGTGGTCTATGTGGTCCTAGGACATTTTAAGATTATTTAATGGGTCTTGGGGGTCCTAAGGTTTCATATTTGTTTTAAGATTTCATAAGGGATCCAAATAAGATTCTTGGAATTTTAATGAGTTTTCAGTGCAATAAGTGGTCCTAGAGTGTCTTAAGGGGTCATGGGTAACATAAGAGGTCCTAAGGTATAGATAAGGGTGCCATAGTGTCTTAAGGGGTCGTAGGTAACATAAGAGGTCCTAAGGGGTCCTAAGGGATCCAGAAAAGAATCCTAGAATGCTAAAGGGTTGTAGGGGCAATAAGTGGTCCTAGAGTGTTTTAAGGGGTCATGGATAACATAAGAGGTCTTAAGGTATAGATTAGGGTCCTAGAGTATCTTAAAGGGTCATGGGTAACATAATATGTCGTAAGGGGTCCTAAGGGATCCAGATAAGATTCTTAGAATGTTAATGGGTCGTAGGTGCAATAAGTGGTCCTAGATTGTCTTAATGGGTCGTGGGTAGCATAAGAGGTCATAAGGTATAGATAAGGGTCCTAGAGTGTCTTAAGGGGTCATGGGTAACATTAGAGTTCCTAAGGGGTCCTAAGGGATCCAGATAAGAGTCCTACAATGTTAATGGGTCGTAGGTGCAATAAGTGGTCCTAGAGTGTCTTAAGGGGTCGTGGGTAACATAAGAGGTCATAAGGTATAGATAAGGGTCCTAGAGTGTCTTAAGGGGTCATGGGTAGCATAAGAGGTCTTAATGGGTCCTAGGTTACATTAGTTTATCCTCGTATGTATTAATTGAATCTAAGATATACATAAATGTGTCATAGGAAAACCTAAGATATGTTAATGGGTCTTGAGGATCTGAAGAGGTCATATACATGTCTTAAAATGTCATAAGGGATGTATAATGGTCCAATAATGTTAATGGGTCATAGATGTGATAAGTGGTCTAGAAGTGGTCCTGGGACATCCTAAGATTATTTAATGGGTCTTTGGGGTCCTAAGGTTTCACATTTGTTTTAATATTTGATAAGGGATCTAGATAAGAGTCCTAAAATGTTAATTGGTCATAGGTGCAATAAGTGGTCCTAAGGGATCCTACATTATATTAATGGATCCTAGTATGTCTTAAGGTTTCTTGATGTGTCTTAAGATAGTGTAAGGGATGGATAAGGGTCAGGTAGAGTGTCTTAAGGGTTCATGGGTAACATAAGAGGTCCTAAGGGGTCCTAGGTTGCATTAGTGGATCCTTGTATGATATTAATTGAATCGAAGATACATAAATGTGTCCTAGGACAACCTAAGATATGTTAATGGGTCTATATGATCTGAATGGGTCATATATGTCTTAAAATATCATAAAAGATGTATAATGGTCCAATAATGTTAATGGGTCATCTATGTGATAAGAGGTCTAAGGGATCTTAGGTTACATTAATTGATACTAGTATGTCTTAAGGGTTCTTGCAGGCAATGATGGGTTTACAGATGTATTAAGAGAAGCTAAGATAGATGAATGTGTCCTAGGACATTTTAAGATATAATAAGGGGTCGTATGGGTTCTAAGGGGTCCTATGTGTCTTAATATGTCATAAGCCATATGTAATGGTCCTAGAATGTCTTAAGAGGTTATAGGCATCATAATAGGTCCTAAGAGATCATATGTTACATTAATTCATCCTAATATGTCTTAAGGATCCTTGAGGGAAACAATGAGATTCCTAGGGGAGCCTAAGTGTCTTAATATGTCATAACAGAGGGATAAGGGTCCTAGAAACTTACTGTACTATAATATTTTTTTTTAATATTCTATATACTAATAGATCATTTTAAAAAATTTAACTATGATTTTCTATGATTTCTACAGACAAAAAATTATTTAAAATAAATAACTAACTAATATTTACTAAATTTACTAAAAATGTGTGTACGTGTGTGTGTGTGTGTGTGAGAGAGAGAGAGAGAGAGAGAGAGAGAGAGAGAGAGAGAGAGAGAGAGAGAGAGAGAGAGAGAGAGAGAGAGATTCCTAATATTTACTAACTTTAAACTTGAAATTTATATAAGATCTTAATGTTTTCTAACATTTTCTAACATTTTTATTATGGTTTCTAATGTTTTTAAAATATTTTCTAATAGTTGCTAACAAACTAATACGATTTTCTACCATTTTCTAACATATTCTAATATATTCTAACATTTATACTCTGATTTTTAATATTTCTATCATTTTCTAATATTTAACTACGATTTTGTAACATTCTACAATCAATTTCTAACATATTTTAATATTTAACTATGATTTTCTAATATTTTTACAAATAAAAAATTATTTAAAATAAATAAATAACTAAAATAAATATAAAATATATAATTTACAATAAAAAATGAGAAAATATATGTACTTGATATGGCTAACAATCTGAAGATGTCAAAAAAACTTGGGAGGTGCTAACATGCTGATGTGTTGAGGTGCATCACTCCAAGCCCTCGGGTCTACAAAATTGAAATAGTGACAATAACAAATTAAAAAAATTGTCAGAAATATATAACAAAATCTAGCCATAAGGGGCTTTGCTCAAAATTCCTTACATAGGGTACTTCAAGCAAAGGGGGGTCTTCGCGCGAAGCCCCTTGTGTGTGGTACTTCGTATGAAGTGGCTCCACCAGTTCACCCCAAGTGATGACTTCACATGAAGACTCTAAAAAATTTTACTTTCCAACTACGCTAATTTTCTTCATCACTAAAAGTGGGACACAACTTTGTGGGATCACCCTATGTGATTCAAGTAAGTATTGTTAGTGTATTTTAGGTTATAGTGTTTAAGTGTTGTTCTTTTAGCCTAAGTGTCCTTATTGCTATCCATTTAAAATAGTTAGATAAAAATGATAAGAAATTGGATAAATAGACTTTTGTAAGATAGCCCAATAAAGATTAGAATGTTTAGAGGTTCAATAAAATGATTTAGGCATATTGAAATGAAGAACAACTGTAAAAATCTAGGTCAAGTTGACATATTGTGAATGACCTATTTCTAACAATCGAATTTGAAATTAAGGTAGAAGAAGAAAGATTACGAATATAATTCAAGCCATGCAAATATTGATGAAAGAAAATAGTTGGCTCAAAGTGGTATAAAGATAGGCTTGTATTAAATAATTAGGTACACAGATTGAGGTTAATAGGGGTTTTCAAGGTATAATATGACTCCAATTAATTCTTCTAGAAAAAATATTTTAAAAGCTATTTCTATATGTTTGTATTGAATTAAAGTTACGGTGGGTAATGAAGTCAAATATAGATGGTCTCCCTTTATCACTTGCGTTTTAGATTTTTTTGATCTTGATATGTGCATAATAAATGAAGTCTACAGATTCTTTAGTGGAAAAATTGAGGAAATATCCAAAAAACAAATTTCCCACACAAAAAAATAGTGTTGAATTTGAGTAAAAAGTTAAGCTAAATCAAAGATTACAGAAAGACGTCCTTAAAGGCCTTGAATATTTGATAATGAACTAAGCTGGTGTGATTTTTATTTGAATTCCATTGGCTTATCCTTAGTGGAGTATCAAATTAAGGTAGATAAGTTATGATTTATAAACTACTTTTAAGCTGGCTTATAATAAATTATTTGGAAAAGTAAGCCACTTATGATCTAAATTACATTTTAAGTTGGATGAATATTGAAATAATTGAATCCTTAACGTGTATGGGAGATGAGTTATGATGAAGCATTTCAAAAAAAAGGCCATGAAAGTTGCTTCTTTTCAATTTCCAATCATATATATGTTTTTCTCTTGCTATGATAAAGACATAGGAATTGATGTTGCTAGGATGCTATTGAATATGTCAGTAAACTTAGACTTTCTTTTGTTATCAATATGTGAAACACTATCATAGGTGATGAAGTTAGATGAAAACCAATCAATTTTTTAAAAACTATGTATAATGTCATGACTGAGAATTTTCTAAACCAATAAAAATGCAGAGATTGTAGTGCAATAATATGATATAGTAATTTGTTTGAGACTATGACATATCAGCATAGTTGGGAATGCTAAGTTACTAAATATTTATTAGTTAATGTTGGTGTAAGAATTTGCCTAAGGCAAAGAATAAACGCCGAGATCTAGAAACTCAAGAGATAGCACAAGAGAGACAAAATGTGAAATGATCAAATGATCAAATAATGAATAATATATTGAATTGGAATTGATACAATGTAGGAATGCCTTAATATATAGGCAATGCATGATATGAAGAAGCTATGCAAGTGATAAGCTATCAACTAGACATGGTGGAATCACATGTCCACCAAAGGTGGATCATCCTCCATTGTACATGAAAGTATGAGAAACATGTGTAACAATGAGAGGATGATAATGCGACAAGAGAACTAAAGGTGGATCTCACACACAAAGAGGTATGAGACGACAACTATGACCACTTAAAGTGGAAATTCCCCTAACCATGTGCTAAAATGAAATGCAAACTCCTAGGTATCACAATGACAACTAATATGCAAATGCATTATCCTAAGTAAACTTAAGTAAAGTGTAATTAGTGAATATTTAATTACACCAATAGTTGGCATGAAAAATCAATTATTTAAGATACTTTAATTGATGTTATGAGAACACTAAATTATGTGAAGAAATGTGTTAATATAGTATGGTGATATTTTGATTTTTATTTCCAATTTGTTTGCCGTGTATGAGATAGAATTAAAATTATTTGAAACAAAATAATAGCAAATGCAAAAAGTGTTACTTCTATTCATTTATTTTGGATATATGTATTGGTGTGTCCACAATTGTTATATTATTAGAAATATATCTTAGTACACAATTCAATTACTTTAGTCAGTTTTACTTAGCTAGATTACTTATAGTTGAGTTGTGTATCTTTCATCTTAGGAAAGATTTTAGGGAAGCGTAACTACTTTGTGGTAGAGTGGAAATGCACCCCCACAATATTATCTCCTTGTTTGTTTTGTGTAACAAGTGGTTATAGCTTCTTTCAAGAAGGAGTCTCTTTATAATGCTTATGCTCATAAGTATTCATCCTTGTGGTATTGGTAATTTTGTTGGTTACTTTTTTCATTAATATGGAAGGTCATATTTTGATCTAATCTTTATATTACATTATTTTGATTCGATGGTTGGTCGATATCCTTTGAGTTGTTATTTAGACAAGCTGGTCAGAATTTTCGTATTTAGTCAATGTAACATCACTTATTGTGATTATGTTATGACTTTTGATAAAAGCTCCAAATTCCACTTTTCTTTGACACATAGGTATTCCTTATCTTTTTGATAGTTTTGGTTGTAATTGTACTTCTTTTTTTTCCTATATTATAGACAATCTATTAGTATTTTGTAGACTTTTGCATTTGACCTTTGATTTTTGACCGACTCCTTAGTTTATATATTTTTTTGTTGATGTAATATTCATGTTGAATGTTCAATCTTTACAAAGTATTGAAGAACTTTCAAGAAGGTAACTTTGTGAATGTAGTGATGGTAGTAGATGAAGAAAAAGATCAAAGGGAAGAATAAAGAAGGAATGTATGAAAAATGATGTATGTAATCATAAATATTATATATTCAAATTTAAATAATTTACAACAAAGGCAAGGAAAGAAAATGAACGTTTCTCTATCTTCATTCTATTTCTTTTCTAAACCAATTCAAGTAAAGAAAAATAAAATGAATAAATCTATGTTTTCTACGTCTAAATAATTTTTTTTAGTCACCCTTAGTCTTGTTTAACCAAACTTCTTAGTATTCAAATGATTGTACCAAGTTTTAGTTGTTAGAAGTAGAAATAATCTGAGCAGGGGAGGGGGGGGGGGGGGGGGGGGGGGCGGGGGGGGGGTGAATCAGCTTATTGGAAGAATAAGAAAGTATTTACTTTTGATTGAAAAATATTGATATGGTAAATAATTTCTGTAAACTTATGCATAAGACAAATAATTTTAACTAAACAAAGAACATGAAATGCCAAGACAAATATAATCAAATGACAGATATCAGAGAATCTAAAGAAAAATCAAAAAACATGAACACGTTATTTGTACCAAGTGGAAAACCCTCAAAACCCAAATAAGTTTTATCATAGGGTAAAAAACACTCCAAAAGTTTTACCTCTTATCGATTCACAAAGAGCTCCAACTCTCACATCAATTTGTAGCTTTAGCTGCAAGTAGCTTCAACTCCTTAATATTTTGTAGATCTTGTTTCAGATCACATGTAATTGCATAAATACAATAAATATATTTTGCATTCATGCAAATACATCTAATCATATGATTTCTTCATAAATCAACCTTGATGCAATCTTTATACAAATAAAAGAACATGTATACACCTTTTCTATCCACTATCTTTGGGTATCCATATGATTTCTTATATATAGAGATATGACATTCTTTCTTTCAATGTTTTAATCAATAGTTAATATAACAGTAACTGTTTTATACAATAAACCCTTTGATAGGGTTGAGTAATAATAAAAACTATTTTGATAATCAATCTTTTTCAAACACTTTCATCTTCTATGATAAAAAAATCAATGTTATTGTTTTCAATCTGTGAGCTGAAACTGAACATTGAACAACCTTGCTTTAACTTTCATATAACTATCAACAAGTTTTTATTTAAACAATCACTTTAACAAAACAAGAAACATCCTTTTTAGAGCAGCGTGTTTGCAACAACACAAAAATGCTTTTTAATCTCTCATTAACATAAATATTTCTTTATAAAATAGTTGACACAAATGCAAACCGTCAAGACTTATAACTATTTCATGGAACCAAAACTATTAAAATAGTAAGAAATAAATTGCCCTACTTTTAACAATGAAATATTGTAATTTATCACACCTGAGCTTGAAAGACATCAAGATTACCTTCTTCTCTCAATATCCAGTTGAATGAGAAAAATATATCTCATATTTGTCCTTATTCAGCTGATCAAAGTATTATCAAAATAATTAGGGAATCATAGTAAAAAACATATACAAAACCCACAAAAAATTATGAGAACTCACAAGATCAATATCTTTGTCAAGTTATTCATGGTGGCGGTCTTAGGGCACAAAAAAAATAAGAGAAACAAATTTCTTGATAACCCTTTCTTGCTTTCATCTCATTCACAAAAACATGTTTCATAAAATTTGAAATCCACCATAAGGTACCACATGGAGTCATAAGGACCAAGTTAAGTACACATGTTGGTTAGTGGATTTAACCAAGAGCAGTCAAGAGGCAGTGTCATAAATGACCACAAACTACACAATTATCATGACTATAGTTAATCATATCGAAAGTCAAGGATATATTGACTTTTCAAAGATAATATTAGTTGCCAGCTTTGTACGAGTTGTCATTTGGCATCAACTGACAAAAACATGTCAACAAACTCCCCCATTGTCCTTGGGGAAAAATCATTCACTATAACTCATACATCACAACTTATACAGATATAAATGAATGTTTCTCACATACACAAGTAAGTATATGTGTATAAACAAATATTTTGAAGATATGCTCATTTGTCTATCTGATAAATAGGATATTCATTTATACATGAAATAGTGATTATGATGCATCAATATAGAAAATGAAATGCTAATTTTTATGAAATTCATATACCTGAACAAACTACCATAAAAACTGTATAACTGAACAAACTGCTACCTAGAATAGTACATCCTATAACTGTCACAACCATCATAATTGTAAATGTGTATGAAAGTTGAATACCTGATGAAATCTCACAGTATCTGGATACCTGAACCAACTACCAACTGTACCAGTTTATCTTGAACCAACTACCAACAGTACGATTTTATCCTATAACCATCACAACTGATCAATAAGATAATATAACCATCACAACTGATCAATGTGAAAATAAGGAGAAGAAAGACATCCTCCCCCATTTTGTATTAAGGACCAAGAATCAAAATTAGAAAACATTGACATAGATATAATCACAGTCATCATTGCTTTGAAAATAGCATAGATATCTATGGATAGGAGAAAATACCTATAACAGACTCCCCTAGTCGAAATAATCAATACAAGAGAGATTGAGAGATAATTCCTAATCGTGTGTGAAAATGTTCAAAGCTATCACAAGCCAAGGGTTTGGTGAAAATATCAGCACCTCGCTATTGAGTAGGAACATATTGTTAGGAATAGTCCCAAGAGATAACTGAGATGGGGTGGGGACTGAATCAATTAGCTACTATGTGTTAAAATGTTGTCACTCTTCTACGAGTCATTATATCCAAGATTGCTCAAGAATGAGGTATCAAATGGCAACTCGTAGCTCTCTATTCATGGAGTGCAAGGGTTTGTAATGGAGGCTCTTAGATTAGACCTAGTTTGTGCCCATGGAAGTACACCATAAAATGACAGATTCAAAGAGGAAAAGAAATAATGCTAGCCTCCATAGTCATCAAGTATGCATGCAAATGAAAATGAAAGCTATTCTATATGGTAACAATGCATGAAAGAAAACTAATCTATGAAAGGAAATGCTTATGCAAAATTATTCTATGAAAGGAAATATGAATCTAATCTAATATGCAAGTGAAAGATTAATCTAAATGGATTTCCATGGGGCATGAGAGAAGAAGACAAGAAAAGAGAAGTTGAAATCTTCAAGCTCAAGTGCTCAAAATCTTCTCCAAAATCACTCTCCAAACCTCTAGCATAACAATACACAAAATCTTCTATATCTCTAAAATCTCCATACATAAATGAGAAGGAGAGGGATCCTTATAAAGGATTTTATAAATGAATGGACGGTCAAGATTAAGAGGAAAAAATAAATGAGCAATGGTGGAGATTAAATATTGGTTGATTCATGTGCTCAAGATTCTCAAGAGGCAAAATAAAAAAGGCATGGTTAAGAGGCAAAAGATGAGTGCTTGAGATAAAAAGGCAAAAACCTTTTTCCAAAAGTGAAAAGATTATATCTCATAGGAAAGTGCACTTTTCTTTTTATTTTTATTTTTTATTTATTATTTTAGCAAAGTGGTTTCCATTATTTAACTAAAAGATTTTTTATTTATTTAAAATAGATTTTGTTCTTTTAATTAAAATCAGACTTAAAATAAATGATCAAACTTTAGGAAAATATTTAAAATATAATTAATATAATTAATTACGATTTGATCAAGGAAATTGATTTGAATTGAAAATATTAAAGGCATTGATTCGGGAAATGATAAATTGATTCCATCATTTGATAAATTGAAGAATGAGGCACAAAGTTTAAGCAACTATTTTAGGGTTCATACATCTACAAGATTTAATTCTTTATCCAATTAAGTATAGAAGAACATTAAGCATAAACACAATAAGATAAAACTTAACCCAACACCACAATTTTGGTTACGGGGAAACCCAAATAAGTAAAAACCCTGGTGGGAATTAGCACCCACTATAAGTTGCACTAGAGTATTATGATCCCTACTAGAAGATCTTACTACCCTATTAGGAGTTGATCTTTACAATGCATTAAGTACAGTAATCTGGTCAAGGGTTGGACCCTGTTAGGAGTCTTTTACAATTAACCCTATTAGGGGTGAAGACACGTTGTTCAGGAGCACATAGCTCAAAGGGGTGAAGGCTGCAACCTTCTATTTAACAAATACACACGATATATGGATCTTTGGTGAACTAGAGTAGACCTTCTCTCTTGATCATTTCTAATAAATAGAAAACACTTTCTACTTTGTCACATAGACCTTCTATTGATGGATCAATACTTCACACCTTCTGCTCTGCTCTTATCTATCAATAATCTTCCATACTTAGCAATCACTAATGACTGCCTATAAATATCTTCCTCTATATGATATAATCAAGTCAGCCTATTAGAACCATCTTGAAATGATATTAAAGAAACAATACAACTCTCCAATAATATCTCAGTCAGTTATACTAAGCACACAACACAAGTTAGGACTGTGCAACTCAATATGAGTAGACGCATCGCTTTACACTGTCGGCTCCACCAAATTAACTAATACTTTCTTCTCATTCTGAATTACATCATGCTCTCTTAACCAAAACTTCTTATTTCTTCTCTAAACACTAATCCAAGCATGCATATCAAAATAATAGGCACAACTACTACAACAATAAAAATAATATCGACTCCATCTAATAAACTCAGGAAATTGTAACTAGCAATTGGAGACATCATAACTCAACCTGAACTACACAAATGACTCTTCATCCATGAAAATATATTTACTAACATGTCTACAACATACATATAAATGCAGAAGGCCCCATTACAACAATACTGTAAATCACATACTGAACTCTTCCTAGGACTTGTCGGGAACACACACTGATAAAAGTAACTATATTACTGTCTTCACTTAGAATCAACCTCTATGTCTATGATATCATACTGATAACATATCTAGGAGCCATATACTCAAGGGTCTATCCATCAGGCTTCCACGCATGCTACATACCATGTGTTGTCATCAATGACATACATACAGTCAGCACTAGCTTTCTTAAAAATCTCCAACACATATACCAACTGAAACTCATTATCAATGACCTTATCACAAAGAAAGTGAAGTTTTGCAGCAACATTTTTAGTTAACTAAATGGTACTCATATTATCACAAAATGGTTATAGGGTCTGAGACTTGAATGCCTAAATTAGATAACTGATAATCCATTCATATTAACTAAGTATAACATGTTGTAGCAGAAACAAATTTAGACTTGCAAGTAGATAAAGTGACACAATCCTATTTCTTTCTATTCCAGGAAACCAACCAATCATTGAGAAAAATAGAAATACCACTAGTGTTTTTTTTAACTTGGGAACCACCCCAATCTGCATTTGTATAACCAAGAAAAGTGAAAAAATTATTATGTGGATACCATAGGCCAAAATCAAGAGTACCTTGAATGTACATAAATATACAATTAACTGCATTAAGATGGCACTATTTTGGAGCAGATTGAAACTGGGAGACCATACAAACTGGTTGCATGAAATCAAGTCTAGATGGTGTGAGATACAATAAACTACCAATCATGGATTTGTATGAGGTTTGATCAAATGAAGGGGAGTCATCATCTTTTATCATCTTGCAACTTGTTTCCATATGGGTGCTAATAGGCTTGTAGTCAACCATGTTAAATTTCTTTAACATCTCCTTGGAATATTTTGTTTAAGACAGAAACAAAACCATGTTCTAACTGTGATACTTATAAACCAAGAAATAAGGTAAGTTCACCCAAAAGTGACATATCAAATTTAGATTTAGTGACATTATAAAAATGTTTTGATAGTTTACCATTAGTTGATCCAAAAATGATATCATCCACATAACTTTTAATTGCTAAAATATCAGCATTAACAATTTTAGTATATAAAGTGTTGTCCGAACTACCGCGAGTGAAACCATTTGCACTAAGATGTTTATCCAATTGATAATACTAGGCTCTAGGAGCTTGTTTTAGGCCACATAGTGCCTTTTTAAGAAAATACACATAATCAGGTTTATCAGAAGATTCAAAACCTTTTGCCTATTCGATATAGACTTCCTCTTCAGGGTAGCCATTTAAGAATGTTGTTTTAACATCTATTTGATAAATAGTAAAAATTTTATAACTACCATATGCAAGAAATATTTTACTAGATTCCATTCTTGTAATTGATGCAAAAGTTTCACCAAAATCAATACCTTCCTATTGAGCATAACCCTTACAAAAAGATCTGGGTTTGTTCCTTATTATTTTACCATCTTCATTCAATTTATTTTGAAATACCTATTTTCCACCAATGACATTCTTGTCATCAGGTCTAGGAACAAGTTCCCGTGTTTTCTTTTTATCAATCTAATTTATTTCATCTTGCATAGCATTCAGCCAACAAGGATCTGACAATGCTTTAGTCATATTTTTTGGTTCGAATTCTGATATCAAACAAAAATGTTATGTACTATGAACATGCTCATCAATTTTGGTTTTTCTTCTAGTTATAATTACTCCCTCTATATCTCCAATGACTTGAGACTTAGGATGTCTTTTTCTATAATTGTAGGAGTTTTTAGAGTAGTTTGGCTTCTTGAGGAATTGAGCAATTTTCTTGTTCATTTTGATCAAGAATTTCCTGATCACCATCATCTGATTCATGATCACCTGAAACATGTTCTATTCTTTGGAAAGAATCTTCTTTAACACATTTTTCATTTTTATTGTTCAACAAAGAACTTTCATCGAATCTCATATTTATAGCTTCTTGACTTTATTCAGCCTTTTATTATAGCATTTGAAATCTTTACTATGTGTAGAGTATCCTAAAAAGATACTTTCATCAGATCTTTAACTAAAGCTTTCTAATAAATCACTGTCCCTTTTAAGAAAACATTTACAACTAAAACATTGAAGTTCTTGACATTAGCAATTTTTCCATGCCATAGTTCATAAGGAGTATAAGCAGTCCTTACTCTAATTTGAGCTCTGTTTAGAATATATACAACTGTATGAACAAATTATTTCCATAATTTATCAAGTAGTTTGGCTTCATTTAACATTTTTATAGCCATTTATTTAACAATTCTTTTCTTCTTCTTTTTTTCTTTCAACAACATCATTTTGTTGTGGTGTACGGGCAGTTGAATGCTGCCTCTTACTGCCATGTTTTTCATAATACTCAATGCATTCTTGGGAGGTGAATTCTCCACCTCTATTTGACCTTAAACATTTTAAATTTAGATCAGTTTCCCTTTCATCCATTTTCTTGAATATTTTGAAGCGTTCAAAAGCTTCAGATTTATATTTCAAAAAAGTTAGCCAAACCATTTTTGAGTAATCATCTACAAATAGCATGAAATATTTTTCACCATTTAGAGATGGAGTTTTAGTTGGACCACGTATATCAGTATGTGCAAGCTCTAGTGGTCTATTAGATAAGTATTCTTTAATTTTGAAAGACATTCTTGTTTGTTTACCTTTTACACACTCTTCACAAACATTAGTTGGTTTACTGGTTAGAGGTAGGTCTCTAACTTTTTTGCTCTTGCTGATCCTAGCAAGATTATCAAAGTTTAGGTGTCCCAATCTTTTATGCCATAACCAATTTTCTTCAACTTGACTCAAAAGACAAGTATTAATCAATGATGACTCTTGAACTATCGAATCAATTAGATTATAAAGATTTCCTCCTATTCTTAAACTACTAGCAATAAATTTGTTCTTTTCATTCTTGATTTCAAACATTCTTTAGCATTAAAAGAAATAGAATATCTACTATCACAAATATGACTTACACTTAGAAGGTTATGTTTTATACCTTCTACATAATCTACATCATGAATGGGTGTATTTTATTGAGAATTATTGAGCCACGACCTATGATATAGGCACCTGAATTATCTCCAAACCAAACAAACCCTCCATCATAATCTTCTAGGGTTTTAAACTTGCTTTTATAGCCAGTCATATGATGTGAACAACCTATGTCCAAAACCCAAGTTGCAAGTTTATGGAAAAATAGAGCTATTTACACAATCAAAGACTTTTCAATATTCAAAGCAATAGGTTTCCATACTTGTCTAGGCTTTAAATTCAGTTTACAATAATTAGCAAAGTGCCCATAATGAAAGCACTTGAAACATCTGATTGTTTTCTTAAAGCCATACTCATTTCCACTCATCTTACATTTATATGCCTTATGACCAAAAAGATTACAATTGAAACAATAATCCTTAAAGAAGTATCTTGAGCCCTATTTTGAAGACTTCTATTTTTCAACTATTTTAACATTTAAGTCACATTGGTCAATCTACTTTTGTAATAAAACCAGTTTCTTTTCTTTTTCATCAAGTGATATTTTTTATTCTCAATAAGCTGATTTGCATTTTCTAAATCATCTTGCAACATTTTATTTTCCTTTTCATGATTTGAGATTAATTTCTTCAATATCTTTAGTTCTTACAAAGAGTGAAGAAGTTCTTCCACAAGATCAATGTCTTCATCTGAATCTGATGAAGATTTTGATTTACTAGATTCTAATTTAGGAACATTTATTATTTAAGCCATGAATAATGTTTCTTCTTCTCTTG
Organism: Chamaecyparis obtusa; assembly: GCA_027943335.1. Taxonomy (NCBI): domain Eukaryota; kingdom Viridiplantae; phylum Streptophyta; class Pinopsida; order Cupressales; family Cupressaceae; genus Chamaecyparis; species Chamaecyparis obtusa. Next base: position 39,250 of record BSBK01011642.1, read on the forward strand.
AATCATTTGATCCTTCGTTTGAGTCCTGTTTCAACAAGAGACTCCTCTTTTTAAAAAATTTGAACATTTTATTCTGATTCCAAGGTTTGTTTTGGAAAAAACTATTCAGTTTTCTCATCATTATCATCTTGATCAACATCAGGAAATTTTGCAGAAAAGTTTCCTAATTGACCACAACTAAAACACTTAGGTTTTCCTTGATATTTCTTTCTTATTTTTCTAACTAACAATGCTTCTAGAGCGTCTGTTAAATGTAAATCACTCTTATCTTGTTTCTCAGCCTTAAAGGTTGTCTCTTTTGATGTGGAACTAGCTTGATTGCTAATTATCATCTCATATGTAGTCAAGGTTCCTTGTAACTAATGTAAAGTCACTTTAGAAAAGTTTTTTCTTTTCTTCTAAAGTAGGGATCTTTGTTTCAAATTTAGGTAGAACAGTTCTAACTACTTTTGAGACAATGTCATGCTCTTCAACTATCTCTCATAATCCCCTTCTAGCATTGTCTAGTTCATCAATTCTTAAGAAGTAAGTGGCTATACTTTCATCGTCATTCATCTTCAAATTATCAAACTAAATTTTTTAAGTTATCAATTTTGATTCCTTAACTTTTTCATCACCTTGGTAAATGGTTTCCAATTTTTCTCAAATATCATTACTAGACTGAAAGTACGTGACTTTTACAAACACATCTTTAGTAAGACCACACATGATAGCAAATTTTATTCTTTTATAGAGCTCATACTTGGTCTTATCATTAGGATCTGTGGGTATAGTTTTTGGAATGGAATATTTTGTAACTACAAATTCCCACATATTAATATCTAAAGAGTTTATGAAGGCTTCCATCGTTACCTACCAAAAAACTTAGTGACTAGCCTCAAATAATGGGGATCTACTAAGAGAATCTCCCTCAGCTTGTGCCATTTGCTTCCAAATTGCCCCTAGATAATCCCTATAGGAAGACCTTGGAAGAGACCCTATGCTCTGATACCACTTGTTGGAAGTGGAAGCACTTTGAGAAGGGTGGTGAATCAGTGTATTGGTAGAATTAGAAAGTATTTACTTTGATTCAAAAATATTTATATTGTAAACAATATCTATAAATTTAGGCATAAGACAAATAATTTTAACTGAACAAAGAACGTGAAATGCCAAGACAAATATAATCAAATGATAGATATCAGAGCATCTTAAGTAAACTCACAAAACATGAACACATTATTTGTGTTGAGTGTAAAACCCTCAAAACCCAAATAGGTTTTCTCATAGGGTAAAAAATACTCCAAAAATATGTACCTCTTATTGATTCACAAAGAGCTCCAACTCTTACATCAGTTTGCAGCTTCAACTACAAGGAGCTTCAACTCCTTAAAATTTTCTAGACTTTGTTTCAGATCACATGTAATTGCATAAATACAATAAATATATTTTGCATTCATACAACTACATCTAATCATATGATTTCATCATAAATCAACCTTGACGCAATCTCTCTACACAAGAAAGCACAGGTATACACCTTTTCTATCCACTATCTTCGACTATGCATGTCATTTTTTATATATATAGATATGATAGTATTTCTTTCAATATTTTAATCAACAATTATTATAGCTGTAACTATTTTAAACAGTAAACCCTTTGATAGGGTGGAGTAATATTAAAAAGTATTTTGATAATCAAAAATTTTCAAACACTTTCATCTTCTATGATAAAAAACCAGTGTTTTTATTGTTCTCAATCTATGTGTTGAAACCATGTTAGCTTGTGGTGACTAATCAGGAAAGTACTATCCAGGAAAGTACTGTACACTTTTCCTCCCAACCTCGCTGGGGTTCGGGGCCGACTACTTTTCAGTTATTTGGGCCGATTACTTCTAACTCATTCTAACCCTAAAGCGGGAAAATATTGTATAATATGGCTTAGGGTTAGGGATTTTCATGATGTATGATTTTAGTACTTGCAACAGAATTGGGTTGTAAGGGATTATGGATTGTAATCAGGTTGTAATCACTGGATAATAATAATATTGGACTCGCTGTTGGTGGACGTAGCCCAGGGATTGGGTGAACCACATCAAATCTATGTGTCTTGTGTTCTATTCTGTGTGGTTTATTATTTTCTGATATTAGTTATATTTGCACATAATTGTTATTTCTGCCTTGTTAATCCTAACAAACCAAACATTGAACAACCTTGCTTTAACTGTCATCTAACTATCAACAAGTTTTTATTTAAACAATCTCTTCAACAAAATAGGAAACTTCCTTTTTAGAGCAATGTGTTTACAATGACACACACTAAAAAAATTTAATCACCCATGAACATAATTATTTCTTTATAAAAAAGTTGACACAAATCCAAACCGTCAAGACCTGTCACTGTTTCATGGAACCAAAACTGTTAAGACAGTAAGAAATAAATTGCCCTACTTTTAATGATGAAATATGGTAATTTGTCATACTTGAACCCTGAAAGACATCAAAGATTACCTTGTTCTATCAATATCTAGTTGACTGAGAAAAACATCTCTCATATTTGTCCTTATTCAGCTGATCCAAGTATTATCAAAAGAATTAGAGCATCGCAGTGAAAAACATATAGAAAACCCACAAAAAATTATGAGAACCCACAAGATCAATATCTCTGTCAAATTATTCATGGCGGCAGTCTTAGGGCACAAACAAAATCAAAGAAATAAGTTTCTCGATAACCCTTTCTTGCTTTCATCTCATTCACAAAACATGTTTCATAAAATTTGAGATCCGCCATAAGATACCACGTGGAGTCATAAGAACCAAGTTATGTACCCACACTAGTTAGTGGATTTAACCAAGAGTAGTCAAGAGGCGGTGTTATAAATGACCACAAACTTAACAGTTATCATGATTGTAGTTAATCATATCGGCAGTCAAGGATATATTGACTTTCAAATATAATATTAGTTGCCACCTTTGCACGAGTTGTGATTTTGCATCAAGTGACAAAAACATGTCAACATTAGTTACATCTCACAGAAATGCAACCCACGATGCAATTATGAGAAATCTGATAATGCTGGAGAATCAGTTACATTTGTTCCTTTTGCAGAAGTAGTTGAAAATGCAGTTGGCTTCTCTAGATAATACAGAAGAAAGGCTCTATTATCTGGTGAGTCTCTCGTGTAAAAAATGATCCCTATTTATGTTGAAGGTGTTGTATAGTTCAAGGTTTTACATAAACAAGAGTGGCCACATATGGGAGGTGCTCTACAACTCTATTGTCTTGGCAGTGTACATGGGCCATACCATTTCTGGGGAAATGAAGTCATTTGTTCCTTAGGATGTGCATTTTTTCTATTCTTTTTTTAATAAAAAAAATCCATACGAAGATACTAAAGTTTTATATCTAGAGGATATTGAGGTGATATAAGCTAGATAATAAGATGAGAATTATTTTTTAAAGAGATCAATATTGAATAACAAATACAAGTTTAAATATTATATGTAATCAAGAACTGATGTTTTCTCATTACATGAAAAATGGTATATACATCATACCACGGAGTTAATGTTACATAGAAAGGACGTTGAAGTATAATCAACATGATAAATATAGTTAATGTTACCTTTAGATAATATTATCATCTAAAATAAAAAATTTTGATGAAAAAAAAACTTAGAATTTTCATGAAATAGACTTTCTTCTAGATTCCACTTCCCTCATTAGACCTGAACTAATTGGATTGAGTGAGGACTCTAATAGAATTTTTTAATTACAATTCACTTCGATTATTTCACGCGATTTGATGCTCCATTCTGACTCTTCCTTCCCATGGAGTTTGAGTATATTTTTGAAGGAATTTCACCACCCACTCTGGAGAATTTGCTGCTAAATCTTGGTATGATCTGTTGTTGTTAGTAGAGCCAATTCACTGCAAAATAAGGTAGAGCCTCCTGAGGTAATGATCGCTGCCTGACTATGATGTAATTCACTTCTTATACAGTGATAATTCGCTATACATGGCAGAGCTCAAATTGTTTTTTATTTGGTATCATGTAAAATAAATTATTTCTTTTATTATTTATGGTTTGTTTCTGAGTAGATAAATATCTATCTATCAAAAATAGAAGCTTAAAGGAGAACCATCGACATCATATTATATATTGAAGGAAGCATATATTTTCCTTGATGGCTTTCAAATTTTCCTTGATGGTAATCAAACCTCAAGGCGTTCAAACCCAAATCCAATTATATTTTTTAAAAAATAAAAGAAAGAATTCGCTGCCAAGTAGTTAACCCCTAATGAGAATGAAGACTAGAACAAGTTGAATATAATACGAAATAAATTTATTTCTAACAAAGATTGATAATGGACAATTCTTCTACATTCAAAAGATGGTATAACTATTGATTTCTTTTTTATATTTTACTTGATGAGAATTTAGCTTGATGTGTTGAATTTTTGAGATCATATTAATTTCCTATATCAGTTTCTTGATTATCAAAATAACATTTTAATAATATATTAGAAAAGCATACGATTTGAACAGTTTTACATTCATATTATTTCCTTCTTTTATCATTTTTTTCACCAAGACAAGGGATTTTATCTTTTTGAAGGGGGCCTGTGAATGTTCGAAGGTCATTAAAAGACCTGCAATGTAGTTCTTTCTACCTACGACGAACAGTAAATTCCATAAGACTTACTGTTCTAGATTACGGAAGCACGGATTTGGTAGCGTTGCAATCTATGTCATGGCTCAGTATCCACGTTTTAACTCTCTCTTTTCTCCGACTCCTCAACCTTAGCGATATCATTTTGTACTTATACAACAGCACTTTCCAGTATTAATTCTTTACGTAAATGTCGTTGAGGACAAATTGTCTTTGCTTACGTTCTAAATAAAGCTTAAAATCAACTAATTGAAATACAATATCACAATGTATATACACTACTGGCTTTTCTGATGCAACAGTCAATTTCTAGAATCTGGTATATTGTTCGAAAAGAACTTCATCACATGGTTCCATAGAGACATGATAGTTAAAGTTACCGAATACTAGCGGACACCAATCGGTAAACCTTTGCTATTTAATTTAGAGTTTCCATTGCATAAGTTAATAGAGTTGAGATAATTAAATTTTATTATTGGACACCAATTATTTTACAGTTTTTTATGTTCTAAATTTATTATGATTTAAATTAGTCTCCATTTCACAGCCAAAGTGGTTCAATACATGATGACCACTCATATTCTCCTCTGGATCTTCTTTTGGGATTTTAATCACTATCAAAGCTGAACCAATCACACTGCATGCAAAGAAAAAATATGTTTGCCAGTGAGTTTGAAACATTTTAGCATTAAAGAATTATGTCAAGGCCACAAACCTCTCTAAGTGTAACTCCTCGTTATCGTCGATGAAAATCATAACACAACTATTAGTATTAACAACGGATTAAACAGAGTCACCAGAAAGGTTCCCTTGCGTGGATGCACCATGATATCACAGAAACTAATATTGCAGAAGTCACCACTCCCTCCGCATTTAATGTCATTTATCATGTTAACATTAGCAAAAGGCAGCAGCAGTTGGATGTTTATCAGATTAGTTAGTTGTGAGAGCTTGCAACCTCATTGCCACATGTCATTTCGTCCCATGTTCGCAATAGGATCCTCGTGCACACATCTTATCAAAATTAATGTATGTGGGTTCCACTTGCCCCATCATTTTGAATTTCTAATTTCGTCGCATGTTCGCAATAGGATCCTCGTGCACACATCTTATCAAAATTAATGTTACCAACATGTGGGTCCCACTTGCCCCATCATTTTGAATTTCTAATTCACCACCGAGTGCCCAACTGGCACAAATATAGCAGGGGCCACACAGAACGGGGTGGCTCTCTTACTCTCTTCCTTTCTTACTTCGTTCTCTCTCTCTCCTCAGCACTATAGTTTTTAAATACCTCTAAGCAAGAATGGTTGGCAAATGTGGGATAATACTTCCACATATATGCAAACGTTGTAGAACCGTCTTCCCAATAATTTATTCACTTCAGTTCGAATGAGCTCACAATATAAATCGAAGACAGGACACGGTGAGCGTCAAAAGGCCTGAGGACTGAGGAAGGATATACTTGGATCCTGCAGGTTGTATTACACAATGGAAATTGGATTGATTAGAAACACCCTGCTACTCTGCCTCTGAAACTTGAATACCCTGGGCATGAACTCGAAGGAATTGGTACATGTGCGAGTTGGGTAGATGAGGGGTTGTCGATGCCACTACCAAGAGATAAAATCCAAATAACAGACTGTGTATTTTGTTGCAGTCCGATCGGCACTATTCAAAGTTAAAAACTATAAAGCACTCATGAGGTGCATAAATCTTTGTGGGTGCATTTGCCTGGTTCTCATTTTTCTGCTTTAAATCTCCGAAGGCACTGAAAGCAATGATGGCAAAATCAAAATTCCATCTTTCTTCACATTCGGAGACTCAATCGTGGATCTTGGAAACAATAACTTCATTCCCACAATCGCCAAGGCCAACCATGCCCCATATGGCCAAGATTTAATGGGTTACGAACAAACTGGTCAATTTTGTCATGGCAAACTTGTAACAGATTTTATTGGTAAATTTCTTCACTATCTCGCATTTTTCTACCGTTTTCTTAAAAAGGGATATCTCGGTGTAAGATTAATTACTGGAATTTAGGTTTGTAGCCTCTAGACTCGGGGTGAAGGAAAAGATTCGACCATTTTTGGATCCTAATCTCAACAGCCAGGAGCTTCTCACAAACGTCAGTTTTGCTTCTGCTATGAGTGGATTTGATAACCTCACTTCGGAACCTTTTGTACATAACTTTTGGACATTTTTATTGGCCTCTAAAATCTCTTAGCCTTCTTATAGTCCTGAAAGATTCATAGTACTTTGTGACCTCTTTTGCAATTTAAAACGGTGTCTTACCCTCGCTGTTGCAAGCAAGCTTATCCACCTCAGGTACTTTCAGCAACAAATTGACCATCTACACAGCAAAATAAGCGAAAAGAAAAGAAAGAGGACAATTAGTTGCCTGAGTATTTCTCAATCGTGCCACATGCAAAGTCTCTCAAAATGAATGTATCAGTAAATCTGTAAAAACATAAAGATTGAAGCCTCCAAAAACATCTTACGTCCTCAAATTTGTTCCTTGCTGCGATGTGCAAAGGCGTGTCCCCTTGTCGTACAATTGGCTACTCATCTTGGGTATCTGTATCAATCGAGTTCACAGAATTTTTTCCTTCAGCGCTCTTTTTGTTCCTCTCTACAGTTTGCGAAGGCTTGCCTCCTTCATCGCCAGACAAATTATTGAGACTTTTGTCCTCTGCATGCTGCTCTCTTCCATCAATATGTCGCTCCTTTTCACAACACTCTAGGTTTGAAGAGAAATAATTCGATTTTACCAGACGTATGAATGAGCTTCGGAGAATCGGGATTCACACTGATGCTGCTCGATTCCCGACTCTCCGTATCCATTAGGTTCATACTTCTCCTTTCCTCCCGTATTTTTGTTGGACTTTTGGGAAAGCACCTCTCTCGGCACTTTCCCGAACACTCACCCACCAAATGGCATGTTCACACCAAATCACACCAGTTCCGTTGCTCCCTACAAAATTCGATGAGAGGATACAATAAAATTGGATGGCTTACTAATTGATTGATACGGAGACTTTCAGAAAGCATTACCTGTTGAATTTTTTATAAACACTAACATCATCCTGTTCTATGTTTTCCCCAAGGCGTCTTATGATATTTTCGAATAAAAGGTTGTCACTTTTGACGAGTTTGTCAGAGCGCCTGTCACTTCTGACAAATTCATCAGTTAAAAATAGCTTCATAGTCGTGTTCTCACTTATGCAATTTAACAGTTTCATGGTTTTTTGAAAAGGTGTCGATGATTCGGATGCATTCAATCGTCTTCCATGCACACGGCATGTTCGACGGTCGTAGATTGATTTAACTCAGGCCGATGCATTGCATATAAGAAACGCCTTCCTTCGTCGTAATTATTTTTTTACTATTTTATTTTTAATAAATATATTTTCAATCTAATAGGGAGAACTATCTCTACTAATGAATGATCTATTGACACCCAACTTTCACAATTACTAGATCGTGTTCTTAATTTGTTCAATGTTCAAATAATATTTTTTAAAACTATGTAAATTTATTTTCTAGATTAAGTTAAAGTTAGAATTGACTTTTTTGAACATTTACATTGAGTTGTAATTGAATTAGTGTTTAATTGCAGATTTAGTATTAATTTCAGATATGTTATTTACAAATTGAATAATATATTCTATTAAAAATAATATTTTGTCATATAATGAGAACCTCACGTAAACTAATTCTTAATAGGATATACTCATCTAATTTTCCTTCTAGTAATATGCAATAGTATGATTTTTGGAATCAAATCAGATTATTTAACAAGGATGTCTGTCTACGTCCATAAAAATACAATTTCATGTATAAAGATCTATATTAGTTTTGTCAACATCTGGTTAACATTTAAAGATGGTTCAATGCATCATTTGAAATGAGACTACTTATAATCAAATTATTTGAAAATTATTTTATTTTGATTATCTACTTTTTAGTTTTAAATTATATTTAAGTGAAGTCACAAACAATTTAAACATTTAACAATACCACCTCAATAGACTTTGCACATTAATGACAAGAATATTAGCACCATACCATAACCATCACACAAAACCATTATTATTAAAATATTATTTTATTTATTTACTAATTATTTAATTTAAATGTATAATATTTTTTATTACTATTTATTTAAAAATTGTTTAAAATTTGTAATTTTTAATGTTGTTTTGATGTGATCCCCTAATATGATTAATCCAGAGCCTTACAAATATTAATGTTAAAAATATCTATTAGAAAAACTAATTTTAAACATAGACTAAAAAATAATAATAAATAATCATTTAATGACACTAATTAAGAACAAGCAAGCCAAAATAGAATAATAATATCAATGACGTGTGCAAACATTATCAATTGCCATAACTCAGACTGAATAAGTGTTAAAAATGCTCTGCAACTTGGGCACAATTTTTATTTGAAATTCCTTTCACGGCGGATGTTTTTGGGGAGGAACCCCCTCCCCCCCTAGTGACCATCTTTTGCCTCCACCCATTATGCTTTTGTCTGACTCTAACAAAGTTACCACAACAACTACTTTGGATTCCCTGCCCCTCTCTGGGCCCAAAGCTGACTAGAAATACATGTTAGTGGGGACAAAACATGCTGAGTTGGAACCCTCAATTTGTGTGGAAAGAATCACAGAAGAAGGCACTTAGATCTTGCTCCCCGAATCCATTATGGATAAAACTTGCGAAATTCCATCTGGCGCTAGTTGGATGATTCTACAATTTCGGACCCACCATTGATATGGTTAGGAAATGGGTGGGAATCCACTAGAAGCTGAAAGGGAGCGTGGTTACCTTTGCTATGCCAGGATGAATCTTGCTCTTTAGATTCACGATGGCTGAGGACCTTTCCCTTGTCCTTGCAAGTTCATTGCTTTACGACAAGCACCTCCTCACTCTGGCTAAATGGAAACCAGGATTTGACCCTTCTACTGACCTTAATAGGATATCTCCTGTCTGGGTCCATCTTCTTGGTTTTCCAATTGAGTTCTGGGATGGACAGGTTTTCAAATAGATAGGGAACTCTTTTGGTCATTACATCTCTGCAGACTTGATAACCCTCTCAAAATCTCACCTAGTTTTTTCTTGCTTCTGCATTAATGTCCCCATTAACAAGACTCTCCCAAACTTTGTTGTTCTCAAATCCAAATTGGGAAAATGGAGCTAAGTGATTGTATATGAGAATGCTACCTTTTTCTGTCAAGAATGTAACGCTAAAGAGCATACCAGGAAGGATTGCAAGGCACCTTAGCTACCAAAGCCTAAACTAAAGAACATCGCTCCTAATTTTTCTTTGCCTCTAAAGACTATAGATGCTACTACTCTGGAGGCTCTCATCATAGAGGAAACTCCACCCTTATTGGGTGCTGACACGAATAGTTATGGGCTAGTAGATGGAGAAATACTAGCTGGTAAGGCTATGAATGAGGATGGAGATTGCTCCCTTAACAATGAATCAGAGACTAAACACTGTGACTACCCTGACCTGGTTCTCATGGATAGTACAAATAAACTACTTGAGGCACCCCCATGAAGACTATGGGTACCCCAGTGATGGAACTGGTTCTTAACACTACTAATAATGACCCCCAACAACTAGCCTGTAGTACTCCATCGATACCTAAAGTGACACTGAATAATGATGAGGGAGAATGAAAAACCCAACAGAAGAAGGCAAGGAATTAAAAAAATGATGTTGGAGTGGACACAAAACTAGGAAGACCATCTGATAGGGTCAGAAGACAAAGGAGCACAACAAAGGAGATCATTGCTAGAAGGTAGTAGACCTTCGACCTCACACCAAAAGATAAGAAATAATTATTTTCTCCTGGAACATTCAAGGTCTAAATAATCCCTTGAAATAGCTTTCTATCAAGCATTACATTAGTGACTATAGAGTTGATATTATACTAATTCAGTAATTCAAAATGTCTTATAGTAATTTTGATGCTCTTATGGGTAGACTCTATCCTAGATCCAAGTTCTTTTAGTTTTAGGCTCATGGGGCTTCTAGAGGGATTTCTACCCTCTGTAATCCATCTAAGGTTCGAGGGGATGCTCTTAGCTTCTCCCAATATCATCTTAATGTTTCCTTCATCTCCTCGGTGGCTCTCTGGCACTGTTTCAATATTTATGCTCCTAACTCTCACCAAGGGAGAAAGGAGTTTTGGGAGGAGTTAATAACCTCCTTTCTCCCTGTGCAAGACTCAAATTTTTTGATGGCATGGGAATTCAAATATCCACTATACCCTTCTAAAAAGTGTTGTAGCATTATGTATTACACTGACAACATGGGGGACCTATCTAACTTTGTTACCTTGAATGGCCTCCATGATGTGAATCTTAAGGGAAATCTCTTCACCTGGACTAACAAGACAAAGGGAAACCACCTCATCTAGGTTCAGATTGACATGTTCCTCTCCTCTTCTTCATGGGATTTAGGATTGCCCTTCTCCCTGACGGCTCTCCCTAGAACCACTTCTAATCACAACCCCCTTCTGCTCAAATGGTTGGATGGGAAGCACCCCTATCCTGATCCCTTTAGGTATAAAATTATGTGGGTTTCTCACCCCAACTTTTGGGACAAGATCCATCAATAGTGGTCTACGCCTATCAGAGATACGAACATGTTTCAGGTGGCCTCTAAACTGGAACTCATTAGAGGAGTTGTCAAAGGTTGGAAGAAAACTACTTTTGGGGACATATTTCATAACAAAAAGCTCTAGCTGAGAAGTTGGTAAATCTCCAACAGAAGATGGCTTCTGGCAACCTGTCGCTTGAACTTCACACTGAGGAAGAAAAGGCTAGAAAAATATGGAAGGAGAATCTAGCTAACAAGGAAGTTTTCTAGAAACAAAGATCCAGTATGCTATGGCTCAAAGAGGTTGACTACAACACTACCCTTTTCCATCAATCTACTTGCAAACATAAGAGATGTAATTCCATTATCACTCTAACTAATAATCTGTGGAATGTTATTTTTGACCCTACCTTGTTGGGAAATCTAGTTATGGATTATTTCTTCAATACATTTACTGAAATCAATATCGAGAACTCTAGAAAATCTTCAAAACTTGCTCATCTCCCTTCTTCCTAAGGTGGTCACTGACATTGATAACAACTCTCTCCTCTCCAAAGTCACTAATGAGGAAGTCTGTAAAGCAATGTTCTCTATGGGACCCTTCAAAGCCCCTGGCCCTGATGATTTCCCCCCTGCCTTTTTCTAGGAATTTTGGGATATTGTTGGTTATGATATGATGTGTGCGACCTAGGATTTCTTCAGAACTAAGAAAATTCTTAAGCAACTCAGTGACACCTATATAGTTCTTGTCCCAAAGTGTGTAGAGTGCAGAAGAATGGAGGATTTTAGACACATTAGTCTCTGTAATACCCTCTACAAAATCTTCTCCAAGATCATGGTTAACAGAATCAAACCTTTTCTTGGAAAGATTATTAATCCCAATTAGAAAGGTTTTGTTCTAGAAAGACAAATCATGGATGCAACCATTACCACTCACAAAATTTTGCACTCTATAAACCACAGTAAGGCTGATGGAATGACCCTCAAACTTGACATTTCAAAAGCCTATGATAAAGTGAACTGGATCTTCCTTATAAGGTCCTAACTTGTTTTGTCTTATCTCAAGACTTCATATCCTTTGTCAAAGATTGTACTGAAAGAGTTATAGTTTCTATGCTACTCAATGGTAGACCGAGCACCAAGTTCTCTCTTGGTAAGGGTCTTTTCCAAGGGGACCTCCTCTCCCCCTACCTCTTCATCCTTCTAGCTGAGGTTTTGGGTCGTAATATGATGTAGATGGCACAATCCAAAGAAATTGAGGGTATTAAACCTACTACCAGCCTTCCCCCAGTGGTCCTGCAATAGTTTGTGGATGACACCTTCTTTGGCAGCTCCTCAATCAAGGAGGCGAGGATGTGGAAAATAATTTTGGATAGATAAGCTACTGCTTAGGGTCAACATATCAACTATCATAAAATTAGAATGTTCATCTTCAACACTGAACCTATTGATCAAACTAAGATCTTAAAAATTCTAGGCTGTTAGGCTGACTCCCTTCTAGCTACTTACCTTGGGCTTCCTATAATTGTCAAAGATGTAAAGCAAGAGTTTTGTAACTCCATCTTGGAATGAACCCAAAGAAAGCTAGAAGGATGGAAAGGTAAATTACTGAGTAGTACTGGTAAGCTCCAACTTCTTACTGGTTGTCTTCAAAGTATTCCTATCTATTTCCTTTCTATTTTCAAAATATTTGGTTTTGATGTAGGGGCATCCAAGGTTGAGGCAAGGACATTGTTGGTTCTCGAATGAAACTGCACGGTGTTTGTATTTTGGCTAGTTTTACTCAGTTGCAGCCTTAACCGGTGGCCTCGGTCATTGAAGGAAGCTTGGTCACTGAAGGAACTCGATAAGACTTCTTGTGCTCGGTGAAAGTGTTACTCGATGATGTCTATGGTGCTCGGTCAACATTGGTTCTTGGTGATGCTTGACATGCTCAGTTATTTCACTACTGCTCGATTATTTCTCTGATGCTCGATAGTCCTAGTTTACTGACAGGTGTTCTTGATGATTTTTGGGCTGACTTGGTGTATTTATTGTTGGTAGCTGATTATTTCAGGCTGACATGTTGATTAAATGTTTGTAAGGCATGTATAAGACAATGTGTACTGCATTTAATATTTGTTTGGGAGAGTTAAAGATTTCATCCTATTGACTTATGGCTAATGATTAGTATTTATAGGGATGTTTGGGTAGATGTTTAGGGAAAAAGGTGGATCTGGGACATTAGTTGTCGATGTGCTAGAGAAGCTAGAGTTGGTGAAGTTGTGGAAAAGATATTTCATGATCTTATAGATCAGATTGTTCATCTGATACTTTTTTAGTAGCACTTGTGATTTGCACACTTCGAGACAAGGAGATTGCTTGGAGGCTTGTGAGATCAAGTTTAGATCTACCTTAGGGTTTCCATCAGCTTATGATTCTCTTTAGAGATGAACTAACTGAGATTGTATTGGATCTGGTTATGGATCTTCAAGAATTATTTTTTATTGTAATTGGCCCTAACTCGAAAGGGCTTACAGTTGGGTATGTTAATGAAAATTAATTGAAACAATTTGTGTGAGTTGTGATTTCTGTTGTATAATTCTGAAGTTGCAAGGTTATACTGTCCTTAATTGGATCCTCCTTGCCTTGGTCTGCATCAGGTGGTATTAGAGAAAAGTTGATTTTGGTGAGCTGAGTTTGATCTTGTTGAAGTAGAAGGTTGGCCTAGAAAGGATGATCTTGCGAAGCCGATCTTCTTGGTGAAGAGATCTTGTGATCTTGGTTGCATATCTGAGACACTGGACTTGTTGAGTCTTTCCTTTGTTGTTATGTAGGATTGTGGATTGTGATCTGACTTGAAAACAACTTGGAGATTTTCACAAGGTGCTCGTTGTAGGGTTTTTTGTAGAGGTTTTTGCTTAATCTTTAAGGATGCCTCCAAGAAGATTGGACCCTAGAGTTATTTCTGATCTTTGTGATATTGTGGAATCCCAGATCACAAAGAAAGTGAAATCAGATTTCAGATCTGAGATGGAGCTGATGAAGAATCACATGGTCACTGATATCATGAGAGTTGTTACTAGTATACCTTGGCATGTTGGTATTGAGGATGGCTATGAAGAAGCTGTTGAAGACTTTGAACTTGTTGGATCTAGTAGTGATGACCCGAGAGATAGATCTGGTGGAGACAAAACTACTTGGTTGCCTAGATCTAGTGCTCAGTTTAGTAACAGTTACTGAATGGAAGTTTCTACTTTCTTTGGTACCTTGAAGCCTGATAGTTTGATTGAATGGATTGGTGAACTTGAAGATTTCTTTGAGCTAGAAGAAATTGAAGATCCTCTTCGGGTGAGATTTTTAGAGACTAAGTTGAAAGGACATGCTTCTCTTTGGTGGAAGGAACTACAAAGAGATAGAGAGAATGAGGGGGAAATGAAGATCAATCGGTGGAGGTTGATGGTGAGAAAGCTGAAAGCTAAGTTCATAAATGGGGACTATGAGCTTGACTTGTTTAAGAAGTTGCAAATTCTAAAACAAAAGGATTTTTCTGTTGATGATTATACTAAGGAATTCTATAGACTTACTATTTGGTTTGGACACCAAGAACTTGGTAAGGAAAAGTTAGCTTGGAATGTAAATGGTTTGAGATTTAGTATTCAGGATGAGATTGGTATGCTAAAGATTTATTATGTTGAAGATGGTTATCAGTATGCTCTGAAGACACAAGATAAGTTGAATAGGAAACCACATGGTAACTCCCGAGGGAAGGAGAAAGTTGATCACTCACCAAAGGATAAACTGACTGATGCAAAAGATGAACAAAAACTTATAGAACCAAAGAAGAAGACATACATAGAGTTATCTTTAAGGGTACTTCTAATAATTATGGAGAGGAAGGACACCATTCTTTTAAGTGTACATAGAAGTGTATCATCTTAAAATGGAAGCACTTCCATCTTGATAGGTTTGGCACCCTCTTTTAATACATTTATCATGATAGCATGCATTTAGGATGCATTTTGCACTTATCTTCTTCATTCTAGGTAAAATTAGGGTTAGAATCTCGAGGATTCTCTTAAATTTCTCTCTTCCATGGCTCTATTTTCTAGGTAGGATTTAGAAATGGATCCTCCTGGACTTCATCTCGGTAATCATAGGATTTTATGTCTATTCTTGACATTCTATCCTATTCTGGCATCAATTCTAGGTTTCTAGACATCCCTCCAGGACCTCTTGACTTGATTTTGGGTCAACCTGGGAAAAAGGTCAATGTCTTAGGTCGACCCTAACTAGGTCAAGGTCTTAGGTCGACCCTGACTAGGTCAAGGTCTTAGGTTGACCCTGACTAGGTCAGGGTCAAACTTGATATTGACCCCTTTCTCAAAAATTTTAAAATCTTTAATTTCCAGGCTTCGGGCTTTCGAGAAATTTATTTTCTCACCTTTGGGTCGGCCATTTCGGGTTTCAGGATGTTAAATCCTTTAATTGCATTTAATCTAGGTATATTTTCTACAGTTGAGGACCTAATTGGGATATAATTCTCCAAGGTGGCCCATCTAGAGGAATGTGCCCTAGATCACTATAAAAGGAGGCCTTCCTCTCTCATTTACATCATCAAGTTTTCATATCTCATCTCAAGCAATTACAAGCTCTCAAGTGCAAGCAAAAATTCAAGCAAGGAAGGAATAGTGAAGGTGCAAGTTAGCAAGAGGAAGATATAGAAGATCAAGCCATTATTGACATCAAGCATCTTTGTAGACTCATAATTGGAGCAAGAGAGATCCTTTCTTCCTTGATCCACCATTATCAACTTTCAAGCATTCAAGGATTCAATCATGGAGTAGCAATTACAGATTGTGAGTTTGGTAGAAGTACTTTAGCCTTGGGGGTGTTGGTTCCTGGAAAGGAGTTTACACTCAAAGAGACACCAATATGCCTATGATGGATATTAAGGATTGGTTAGTTCCAAATGTGGGCAATCTATAGGCAATTGGACCAACCATAGGGATGGATAATCCCTCTTCTGCTTCTGGCTCTGTCAAACCAAGGTAGGTACACCTGATCCAATAGTATTTAACTCTTAACTGATAGTCTTAACTCTACCCCCTGTTCCTTTATTGGATCTTTTAATAGATGAAAACAGTGAGAGAATACTAAACAACAACCTATTGTTCATTGATCCTCCATCACTGGGTAGAACAATACATAAAAGTAAATAAAACTGAAATTACTAGTAGTGATTTTAAGATTTTGGGACTTTGAAATCTGAATCACCTTCTCAAAACAAAGATAGGAGAATACAGGCCAGTGTCTTATCCATTCGGCAATAGAGTCAGAAAATAGAAAGGATCCCAAAATAACTTTGAGAACAACTGGTTTTTGAATCATAAATACAAATACCCCAACTCTTCCCTACTTACAGATAATCCTTATGCGAATTCAATGAACACATACTTTACTTTGAGTAATATTTAATCCAACCCTAGGTCAGAACTCAAAGCGAGATACATACACATAAACCCTAAAATAGGCTTAAAGATTCATAAAACAAACACAATGGAGAGGTAAAGATTTGATATTTGTATTAAGTATAACCATGATCATTTACATACATCATATTCTGAATAACAAACTTATTGGATAATGGTGCCAACTTGTATCACTTCTCTATTATCGTGACAAAATCATGCAAATTTACAATCCTTGACTGAGTAGCAGGGCTTCAGAATTCTCTTTTTCTTCTTACACCTAACTTACTCAATACCTAGAATGACCATGGGAAATCCTTTTATATACAAGGAAATGCAATAAGCTCCTGGTCATTATAGGGTTTACAAATTATCAACCCTAAAACTTTTCAACAACTACAAAATTTACAATAAATACACTAAGTAATAATGGTGAGGAAAATGCAGTTGAGCTGACCTTCTTCACGTCTTTTAATGCAATCTTTGGGTAGCTATTAACAAATCTAATCTGTGATATTTGTTGTCCATTCTGTAATGAATATTTCCTCATATCTCAACCACCCTTATGACTCAAAATTTATTGTTCTGATCTACTTTATGAAGCTGGCAGTGTATCTTCACTCTCCACAGCTGGCATGTACTGAGCTCTCCATTTATTATACACCTCTGCACTTGGGAACTCAAACTTAACAAATTCATCCTTCCTGGTAGACAACTGTTCCCATTCACTAATGATCTATATGATTTTCTGTTGAATGGTGTCAAACATTAACCTGGAATTTATCAACATTTTAATTGTGACACTAAAAGAGGACTTATCACTTAAAACATTATTGATTCATTTTGTGAGGACTCCATCTAACTCCTCCCTCCACTGATAAGCTTCCTTAAATTCTCCTTTGTCTATAAAAATAGGAGGCACCAGTTCATAACCTGAAAAGCATTAATTCAGATTTCAACATACTTGTCCTCCTGATAAAATTATCCACAGAAATGTTGAAATGCACCAACTTCTTCACAATTTGATGCAATGGCTTTATTAAAGGATCCGGGTCCTCCTGTCCCTTTGATAACATACGAAATAGTTTTACATTGGGAGACCTTTCAATCCATCTCTTCAAAACTGGAGCCATTTCATCCTTCTCTTTATTAATAACCTTAAGCAAAGAAATTAACCTATCCATATGGCCATGTATAATAGAAGGCTTTAAATCTATTGCAAATTCCATAATCACCCCTATTATTTTTTCTTCATATTTCTGATTTACTAAAGCTGTGGCCTTTGCGTTCTCATTCCTTTCCTTTTCCAATTGTTCCCTAATTTCCCTCAATTTATTTGTTTCCTCTGTCAGCTTCAGCTTCTCCTAAGCAACCCTTGCATCCATATCTGTTTCTGGGAGTGGTGAGGGTGGAAATTCAATTATTGGGCTTGAAGATGAAGCCACCACAGGCTTATCAGAAATTGCTAATTGAGGAGATCTTTGGTCCTGTAGTCCTGATAACTGGACAATCAGTTTGTCCTTTTGAATTAGCTCAACTTTGAGCTCATTATAAGATTTAAGGACCATTTCAAATTTGAGCCTAAGCTCTTCCTTTTCTCTGGCATCCTTCTCTGCCACACTAACATTGAACTTGGCAGTTTCAAGAATCAAATTAGAGGCCTCCACACCAGACGTTTCTCCCACTCTCTAAACCATTAGGCTCCTTGTATACCCTGTGGAGAAATCACTCTTCTTCCCTTTATTTTTGTCTTTATCTAAAGACCACATGACCAGAGCAGCATGATCTTCAGAAAAAGTAATTCCCCTAGCTGCCTACTTAGCCTGTTCTAGTGTAGTTAGGGTCTTTACCTTGCTCTTCCTTACTTGGTCAAAAATAATGGCATCAGCAATGTCCCATTCTGGTAGGATTAGAATCCCTACTGTATGAATCATGGCTCTCCCTTCTTCTGGAGTAATCTTCTCAAATTGTTTAGCCATTTGTGCCTTGGTCTCCTCCTCTATTTCTTTCACATCTTTATCAGGGGATTCTTCCTTCTTCTTCTCACAAATCTCCTTAAACTGATTGATTTTCATTCTCCACAAGAACTGTGAGAAGGCCCTGGTTTTAACAAAATCATCATCGGCAAGGAAAGAGTCACTTGCCTATTTTAGAATAGGGTCTATTTGTTTACCCTCAAATTCCTCTACTGTGAGATCCATGGCCACCTCCTTAGGTGCCTCCGACATTCCCTCTTGCAAATCTTCATTAAAAACAAAAAGATTTCCTTCATCCCTTAATTGCACCAGCTGCTCTGCCACCCCATGCTCATCCAACTGAATAGGGTATTGAGAAGGAGAGTAAATCTCCTCTGTCGGTCCTTTTTCCTCTTGTTTTTGCCTTTTTGGGGAAGGTGCCTGCGCTGCTGGATCATCAAGTGGTCTCTTCCCTCTTGAAGTGGAAGGAACATCTTCACTTCCTTGTTGTGAGGTCTGAAGGATAGTATGTCCACTCCTCTTCTGTACTATGTACACCCCCTTAGGGATCAACTTCATATATTTGGGCTGGTTTAAGATCTGCCTAGCCTTTTCTGGATCTGTCTTAGTCACAGATACCCTTTTCTCATTTATAGCACTCATGAGTCCCTCAAAATTCTCCATAAGGACATTAACCTTTCTAGCCCATGGTTCAAAACTAATCAATGGATCATAAGTTTTATCAAAGTTCGGAATAAAACCTATAGACTTGTTATAAATCACCCATTTTTCTTTCTTAATTTCCTGAGTTTGAAGGTCAAACTCATTTCTTATTATGTCTTCTAGAAAATTGAATTGATGCTCAATAAGAGCACACCTCACCTTATCTTTGAACATGCCTGAAAGGAAACTCTCTGTATTTGCACACCTCACCACTGCCTTTGACATTCTATAGGGTTGCAAAACCTTATGCAGGTGCACCCATCCTCCTTTCGTAATTACATACTGATGTGCCAGAGTTACATCAGGAAAGAAAGTTCCTTTACCTTTGCCAGTGAGTGTGGTTTCTTGCAAATTTCCAATTTTTCTTAAGATCTCAGCATATCCTAGCTTCAATGGGACCTGATATGGCAAAATACAAGGTGCCACCTTACTACCATACACTCTAAACACTATGGAGACTAGATACAAAATGATGTCTCCAAAATTATGGACAATGGTAATGTCCTTGCAGTAATCCATCGGCCTAATCAATCTTAATAACTCTCCTGGGATTCTTGGATTATCAATAAATAAAAGAGACCTAAGCCTCGATGCAAAATTCCTATCAAAGGCAATATAACTAGCATCAGTTATGTCCCAGGACAAGGCTGTGGTCCACAATTGCACTGGGAGAGTCTCTCCATATCTTTCCTTCTCAATATTCATCGTTGTACTAAAAAACTTCTCACCTTTATACAAAAACATGTGCATAAGCATGGAGTACCACCCGAATAGTTTAGAGACCTTCATATTCTTAATTCCTATTAATCCTTCATGAATTATTTCAGCCAAATGAGAAGCAAAGTCAAAAATGAGGGCAAGCTGGGGCTGGAGTGACTGCACCATCATGAACATAAAAGGTACTGGCATATGAGTCTTCTCATCATGCCCTAGGATCAAAGATAAAGACTTATAAACTTCTTGTGCCTTTTTACTGAATAAATCTAACCTGATGGGCTCTGGTGTACTTGAACTAATAGCACACATTGATCCTATCTAATCAAAATATTTCCTTAGAGGTCCTGCCCTTAGATAGTCCTTCTGTGCCTCATAAATCTCAGTGAACTCTGTGAAATCTATTTTTTCCAACCCCACAGATGGTTCATTTAATGAGAAAACCTGTCTAATCTCATCCTCGGTAATGCTTATCAGGTCTCTTCCGCTTACATGCTTGACACATCTTGTCACAGGATCATAACATTTAGCAATCTGTATTAACAATTCATCATCCATGAAAACCCCAGGGCATACCAACCTCCCAATGTCAAACTGCCATACATTACTGAGGGGTGCACAAGTGTTCCTTTGTGAATATGCCAATTTAAAAAGAATAAGACTGTTGTGCTTATCGCCCACTTTAGCATCTCTCATCCAATTCTTTTTGTCATAGAGACCCTCTGCAACTGAATCTCTAGGATGTCTCGGAGTGAGCTCTTTTACTCTTTGTGCCCCATTATCAAAAAATGGGAGCAACTGCATCAAATCCTCAAAAATTCCTCTCTTACTATCTTCTGTTTGACCAGACAAACTTCTCTTGGGCGGCATTTTGAAAATAGGGCTTCTTACTAAGATATGAATTCCCAATAAAACTTCAAACAATATCAACTGACCATATGAAAGAAAACCCCACAAAGCTTTAAAAATTTCAAATGACTTAAACACAAGAGTAAACCTACCAGGCACTTGAAAAATCTTCTGCTTGAAAGCACTGCATGGAAAAATTATCGCCGGAGAACACACGAGAACAGTGAAGAAAAAGATTAATCAGATTCTGGTATATAACATCTACTAACGGCTCACAATTCTCTTGCATGTAACAAATTTATTCCACCATTACTGAGGTTGGTGACCCTATCACTCACTGGATGTGAAAACGTCATTCAAGAGAAAAATTCAAATTCAAGCCGTTGATATATTTCATTTTCGGTGCATCGGGCGGTAGAAAATCTTATCAGCAAAATCCTATAGTACCTTTAGCAAGCTAGTTCTTGACCAACGAGAACATTTTAAAATTAACATGTGCAGAAATAAATTCCTTAAGTTCATCCTAGTCCGAGCAGCGATCTTTACATGTCAACATCATCCGTGGCCAATCAAAATGACTGCCTCATCAATAAATCTAACACAGAGGACCCACCAAAAGGCTTCCATCTCTTTATTCAAATCAACGGTTGTCGTTAAACCAAAAACTAAAAACCCGAGCATCTCATCCCAACGGTTTAATGACAACCGTGAGATCTTGCAGCATTTTAATCATCTGAGAAACTAAGGTCCCACTGTGACACATAAGTGGGCACATATCAAATCAAAACACGCCACGCAGCAAAAACTAACAAGTGGACCTAGTCCCTTTCCCTTTCTAACTTGGAGCACTTCAAAAATAGTCAGATCACAACTGTCATCCAACCAATAAGAAATAAACATGTCAAAGTGAACTGGCGCAACAAGGGGCCCACTGAGCACTTAAGTCTCTAAGAAGATCGGACGGTCATCGCTATACTGTGAACTTAAAATCCGCACATCTTTGATCAACGGTATAACGAGAACTGTCTGATCAAACTGAAGATTAACCCTTTGGAAAGCATGACCCCACAAATAAACACATCATCTTCTGTTATTCAAATCACATTGCGCCACATTTTCATACGGGCGGGTCCCTTCTGACTTTCCTTTACCATCTTTAAAAATGCATCAGCCGCCACCTAGCTTTCTGAGAATCAATAAGAACCACAAGAATTATAGTGACCTGGCACTGTTAGGACCCACCGAATCCTTTTCAAACATAGTAAATCTGACGGCTGTCGCTATACCGCAAGCTTAACGTGCAAGCATCTCAGATCAACGGTATAATGACCACCATAGATCTTCTCCGCCCTTTAAAGTTCACAAACTCCTCATCCAGTCGGGCTCACCTTTGAGACAGGTGGCAACTCATCGCTATATGCATGTCAAAGAAAACTGACAACCAGGGTCTTACGGTGTAACGACAACCACTCATTTTACTTTAGTGAGAACTTTAGGAAAATATACCAAAAACCTAGGCCTGGAGAAATAAAAAGGAGAAGAGGGGGATGGGGGCCAACAACTTTCTAACCACAAATGCATGACTTAAAAAAGGTTAAAGGCACATGCGAATTAGCACCTTTAGTGAATCAAAAAAGGTAACATGGAAATACAAAAAGGAACAAACCAACCTAGGGTTTGGAAATGAGGGAGGAAACCCAAGCCAAAAATGCAGAGCCAAAAATATTTAAAAAAGTGATAACAGTGGCTCTTGCTTGGGGACATGTATCTCCTGCAGATACATTGAGAAACTAGAATCTCTTGGTGCAGTAGACCAGAACAAAACTTAAGCCTAAAGCAGGGAACTACATACAAAAATTTACAACCAGAGCTGTACAGGGATCACCAACTTTTAGGAAAAATAAAACTTTAAGAACTTCCCATGAATAGGCAATTCCAGGGGTTCACCCACCAAATTTGTCAGACAATAAGAATTCACTCCCCACCTTTCTTCAATAATAAAAGGCCCTAACCAAGCAGGGTCAAACTTTCCATGCCTGCCTTTGTCTTCAAGCCTTGCATTCCACATTAAAACCATATCTCCCTTTGTGAAAGATTTTTGGGTAGTCCTCTTATCATACAAGACTTTACATTGGGCCTGCACCCTTTCATTCTTGTCATGTGCACTAACCCTTAATTCATTGAGTTGAATCAAATCGTTCATCCTGACTGCCATGTCTTCTTCTATATCATCATCATAAGCTTGAATGAACTGGTACATCTGTAGCAAATTGTTTTGAGGCAGTCTAACATTAATCCCATATACTAAATCAAAAGGGGCACATCCTATTGCTTTTTTCACTGTAACCCTATCAGCCCATAAAGCTTGTAATAATTTGGAATCCCAGGCTTTCTTGTTTTTATCCAGAACTCTCTTCAGAATCTTGATCAAGCTTTTATTACTAGATTTTGCCTGGCCATTTCCTTGTGGGTGGTAAGCAGATGAGTATGAAATTCTAATACCATTATGCCCACAAAAATCAACAAACTCCTTTGATCTAAAACATAATGCATTATCAACCACCATAGTTTCTGGGCAACCAAATCTTGTCAAAATATTTTGCATCATAAAGTCTATCACTACTTTGCTAGTTGCCCTTCTTGTAGGGATTGCTTCAACCCATTTAGTAAAATAATCAGTTGCCACCAAGATATAAGAATTCCCACCACTAGACCTATTAGGGATCTCCCCAATGAAATCCATACCCCACTTCTGAAAAGGGGCTTGAACAGAAACAGGCCTGAGTGGAACATTCCCACTGAATTTCAACTTTCCTGAAAACCTTTGGTAGGGATCACATCTCTTAACAAACTGATGGGCATCTTTAAAAAGTGTAGGCCACCAAAAACCTGCTCTAATGATCTTGTGAGCTATAGTTTTAGCCATATAATGCCCTCCACAGACTCCACTATGCATATTTTTTATCAGAAGTTCGGCCTTTTCCTGATCTACACATCTGACTAAAACACCTTCATTGCTCCTCCACCAGAGCTCACCTTTTATAATTGCATATTTCATTGATTGGAGTCTGATAGTTCTTTTCTTATTATTATCCATCTCAGGGGGTAGGATCATCTTTTGCAAATATTGGACAACATCTTTGTACCATTCACAACAGTCCATATTGCAAATATAAGGTCTCTGATTCTCTTCCAACATGTTTATTTGGTTTGCATTTAGATTACTCTAGGCCATCAACTTTGCTAGGCCTAATCCTCTTACCAGCTTTGTTATGGGGATATCAATGTTAAACTCTTGAATCCTATTTATCCACCTACATCTCCTTCCTGAGAACTCTTGTTGGACTAGGATATCCTTGACAGCAGCACTTGGTACATAACCAATCACAGCAGCCCCTACCAAATAACACCTAAATGTCTTGATAGCCTTGACCAGAGCATAAGCTTATTTTTCAATAATATCATAATTCAATTCTGTCGCCTGCAAGTTTTTGCTGAAAAAGGAAATGGGTTGCTCAAAACCCTCAGCATTTTTTTGTAATAATACTGCAGCAATAGTGTGGGCTGATGCAAAAGAAAAAACTTGCATTGGCTTGCTATAATCTGGCGCCTTTAAGACTGGGGCATGCTTTATGGCCCTTTTAATGTCATTGAAAGCTTGAATAGCTTCAGTGTTCCACTCAACCTTCACTCCTTTCTTCAACATTTTGGATATGGGAATGCTAATCTTTGCAAAATTTGTTATAAACCTTCTTAAGAAGTTGACCTGTCCTAAAAAAGATTGAATTCCTTTAACATTTTTTGGTAAAGTTAACTTGTCAATAGCTTCAACTCTTTCTGGATCTATCCTCACACCATCTTTTGAAACAATGTGCCCAAGTAGCTTTCCTTCTGTTACACCAAAAGCACACTTCTTTGGATTCAGAGATACCCCATACTCTAATGCTCTGGTAAAAATCTTTTCAAGATGTTGACAATGTTGTTCTTCCTTTGCTGAGAAGGCTGTCAAATCATCTTGATAAACCACCATGAATCTATCAATAAAATCTACAAAGGCTACATCCATGGCTCTTTGAAAAGTGGCACCAGCATTTGTCAACCCAAAAGGCATTCTTACATAGACATACGTTCCCCAAGGAGTTGTAAATGCGGTCTTGAATTGTTCTGTGTCTTTGACCATGACTTGATTGTAACCAGAAAAGCCATCCATCATGGACATCAACTCTAACCCAGTGACCCTTTGCAACATATTCTCCATGTTTGGTAATCCATAATTATCTTTCAGAGAATTTATATTGAGATTCCTAAAATCCACACATAGCCTGATATCACCATTTTTCTTTCTAACTGGTACCAAATTTGAAACCCAAGTGGAATGCCTAATAGGTTCAATTATTCCAGCATCTATCATCTTCTTGAGTTCACTCTACATTTTAGGTGCCAAAGTAGGGTTAACAGGTCTCAACTTCTATCTAAAAGGCTTTGTGCCTTCCTTGAGGGGAATCTCATGCTGAAAAAGGTCTTCCCTGTAAGCCTTAAGATCATCATAAGACCAGGCAAAAACATGCCTAAATCTCCTGAGGAGATCAATCAAATTTTTTCTAATTCTTAGAGATAAAGACCTGCCTATATAGACCTTCCTAGGGGCTATTTTTGTGCCCAAATTTATTTCCTCCAGCTCATTAGTTTTAGCAAAATTAGCATGAAAAATTTTATCCTTGTTGTCAAATGCTCTTTCAAGAGCAACCAATCCTTTAGGAACTCTGTTTGATTTCAATTACAACACTTCTTCCCCAAATATAACATCCTTGCCATTCACTGTATTAACATAACAGCTAAAATCCATTTCTTTGTTACCAAAGTGAGACTCACAATGGAGAAATCTTAATATGTCTTGATCATCAGAAAAAACTTGCCAGTTATCTAGATTGTCAGGGATGGAAGGCCTGGTCTGTACCTCCACATTTGAGACATTTGCAAAAGTAGCATCCTCTGGTCTAAGGGCAATATTTGCTAATAGGTCAGCCATTCTATTAGAACTTCTCTCCATCCAACAGATATTAAAAGCACTAAAGCTTTCAATCTCAACCCACACAGCATTCCTATATTGTTTCAACTTTTGATTCTTGGAAGCATACTTTGACCTTATTTGGGATACAACCAATTTAGAGTCACCAACTACTTTTAAACATCTTATGCCATGTCTTGATGCTAGTTTCAGACCAATTAATAGAGCCTCATACTCTGCAACATTATTTATGCAAGTAAACAACAAGGAAAATGAGTACTTGAAAGTTTTACCATTAGGAGATATGAGCAATATTCCAGCTCCAGATCCTTCCCTGCTACTTGCACCATCAAAATACATAGTCCAAAGATCATCTAGGTCAATCCATCCTTCTTGATTTTCTAATCTATAAGTAGGGTCAACACCTTCATCTTCCTCCTTGTCTTGGACCTTGAAGGCATTGATGTCAGTATCAAGGAAACAATTCATATTGTCTGGCTCCTCTTCTTCTATCATGTGTGGAGTTCTGGATTCTCTAGTAACCCTGATACTTTCTCCCTCAAAATTGAAAGTGGCAAATGATAAGTCACACTGTATGCTTCCTCCCATAGATGCACTCCATTTTCTTGATAGCAGCATCCCATACTGGGGAGGAATATCCACTACTAAAACACTCATAGTCAATAATTTATTAGGATAAGCATCCAACCTATAAGGCAAGGCTTTAATGGTACCAACAACTGGTACTTCTCTTGAATCCATTGCCTGGCACCTACCATGGGGTGAATCCACTTTCAATCCTAAAGACTTCATGATCTCAGTTGGCATAACGGTATTCGATGCTCCAGAATTAATCATGCAATTTTTTAGCAACTTTCCATTTATTTGTAAAGTCAAGAAGAAAGGGTCAACTGTTCCTGCTATGGTATTGACAACATTTGTATCCAAGTAAATCTGAGGAATTTCAGAAATAATCTCCTCACTATAGTTTTCATCTTTATCATTTACCACTGCTATTTGCTTTTAAGTTCCTCCTAAATTTTGAGGATCGGTATGTATTGTTCTCTGTACCCATTTTAAAGCATTCTTCTTATGTTCATCTATTCTCATCATTTCTAATAATGGAACTTTGACAGTGATTTGAGACAGTAATTTATTCATATCAACTGGAATATATTTTGAATCAAATACCTCTGATTTTAGATCCTCAGCTGTTTTATCAACTTCCTGGATGGGTACCTCTGTAGGCATATCAACTTGAGCTTTGTCCTTATTTTGTATAGCAGGTGATACCTCAGCTATTGGCCTTGGCTTTACTTTATACACAACATTGGGTTTGACATTCCTCTTTATCTTAACCTTATTAGTATGAGGGGAATCCTTGATCTTTTCTTGTGATGTTTTCTTTATAAAAATGCCAGCAGGCTTGGGATCTGAATCACCCACCACTCTATTCCTCAAATTATAATTTGCCTTTTCCTGAGTAACCAAATTTGTTGTTATCAAAGCGATCTCTTCATCAGAGGGCCTTCTCAAGGTAGTAGCTGAGTCATTTTTTTGAACATTACATTGAATGTTGTCTGGCTCACTATCTTCATTATTTGAAAAGACCTGCTGATGGTACAATTCATTTCTGGCTTGGGAAAATGAGGCATCCTGATTTTCATCTTCCTCAGTAGAATCTATTTCACTCAAAATATGAGAAGAAGTCATCCCACACCCCTGATCATCATAAGGCTTCTCTTCTGTGCACTCTTGTTCTTCCCGAGGAGACATGTTTTGGGATATGACACAATAATCAGGGTCATGGGGTGATTGAAAGACCATGCACCATGGGATATCTTCCACTAAATTCATTGAATTTCTTTGTAATGCGTTAGGGGTTCTATTATTTGGTCTATCCCCCTTGTCTGGGCTAAAAGGTTTTCCATCCTTCCATTGAGTATTGTAAGGAAAGTTCTGCATCCTTGGCAATTTATTAAAATTGTTGAAGGGAGGGTTGTCTCCTCCTGCAGCTTTATTATTTCTATTTTCACCAGGTTTCAAATCCTTGATTGCCTTAAGAATTTGTTTCAGGCTTTCCTCATCCTTTGGTTTAACACTTTGGGGCTTTCCTTGATCCTTTCTATTTAACAAAGGTGATCTGTTATCTTCTCTCCTTCCCAACTTCCCTGAGATTCTCTGATTACTTTCTATATTCACAGCTAACTTGTAGGCTTCAACAAGGCTCCTTGGGTTTTTGTCTCTTAATAAGTAACCCATTTTTGAGTCGAAGGCATTTAAATATGTAACAAGGCATACCCTGTCATCCAATCTAATGACTTGCAATAGTTTATGCATGGCCTTTTGAAACCTAAGATTAAATTCAACAACATCTTCATTGAAATCCTTTTTTATGTTATTAAATTCATTCAGCATAAAGCCCTCATGTGTCTTATCACCATACTGCTCTTTAAAACAATGCCTAAGCTGATTCTATGAACCTATGCTACCATGAGGCAAAGCTCTAAACCAGTCTCTTGAATCTTCTGTTAGAGATTGCACAAATAATTTCATAATAACATCATTTGGTACAATATTGTAATCATCAATTACATCAATGAATTTTTTTAAATGTTCTTTGCAAGTTACAACATTGCTTCCTATAAATTAAGGGAGCTTTTTTCTAATTTCTTCAGGGATGGGGTTGGGATAACCAGGAATGCCATTGAAAACCAACTACTTGCACCTTTCATGTATAACACCTAAATTTGGAAAACCAGCACCCTGGGATGTGGATGCATTTGTATTTGTAGTAGCAGAACCATTAAATCCTCTTGGTGGGGGAAAGCCATCTATCTGATTAGTTGGGTGTGCAACACCAGCTCCTTATGTCATATTCAAAAAACCAGAATCTATAGGTCCTGCAGACCTCTTAAGAAAATCAATTTTCTTTTTCATTTCTAATGTTGCTGCTTCTAATACTGCCTTTTCCAAGTGTTTAGCTAGCAACTCTTGCTCCTTCTTGGCTTTTTCCAAATCTGCCTCTAGTCTCAAAGACTGGTCAAGATTTTGCTTAGGGTTGACAGGTTCATTGATTGAAATACCTTTGTCTTTTTGTTTTCCCTTATCCTTTGGAACAACAGGTAGCTCATTTGTCGGTTCAGGGATGGGAATATAGTTTATAGCCTCTAAGTTTAACAGTTGTCTTTTTAACTATTCAGCCCTTATCATAGCTTGTCTAATTCTTTCTTCCTTATCCCTATCCCTTTTTGCTCTGATAGCAGCCTATTCCTGAATCCTTCTTCCAGTTGATGAACCTCCTCAAATATATCTTCAGAGTCAGGCAAAGTCATTTCAGATTCATTCTGTTGTGTTTGAGGATTTTCTTGCTGACCCTAAGAGTCCTGAAGGCCCTGTGGTATTGAGGAACCAAGGGTGAAAGGTGGAAGAAAATCCTGACCCCCTCTACTCTTACTTCTTGACCTTCCTTACCTTTTTGAATTCTTTCTCCTATTCTAGGATATTCCTTCACCCTCCCTCTCTGTGGGTGAGTAGTAATCTTCATATTGATTAAGTCCCAAATCAACTGCCTCCTCATATTCTGAGGCATTTCCTTCTTGACTAGGAGGAGGAATATTATGTTGTCTAGGGTTTCCCCTCTATCTCCAAGTCATAGACATATCACTGGTATCTTTGTCCTTCTTACCTTGGTTTCTTCTAGATGTAATAGGAAGCCCACCCTGCAGACTTTCCTCAGGGTGTTCCCTACTATATGACCTTGTATTTTTGAAACTCATACTACTATATTTTATAAAGCACTAATCATAAAAAAGTTCAGAGTCACCACTCACGGAGTGTGAGATAATATCAAAACCTTTAAAACTGACTCTTTGTACTTTTAATGGAAACCATTGGATATGATAAACAAGCCGGCCAGGAGTCAAAGCTCTACTTGTACCCACGTTGTTTATAACTAATTTATAACACCAGACGTATCAACTGATTTAAATAGCCAGGTCAGGAGTCTAGCTCAACTTGGAACCTACACTATTTTCCTCTGATTACGATCTCTATTCCCCAGCAGAGTCACCATTTTTTTGGTTCCTAAAAAGGAGTTTACACTCAAAGAGACACCACTATGCCTATGATGGATATTAAGGATTGGTTAGTTCCAAATGTGGGCAATCTATAGGCAACTGGACCAACTATAGGGATGGATAATCCCTCTTCTGCTTCTGGCTCTGTCAAACCAAGGGGGGTACACCTGATCCAATAGTATTTAACTCTTAACTGATAGTCTTAACTCTGCCCCCTGTTCCTTTATTAGATCTTTTAACAGATGAAAACAATGAGAGAATACTAAACAACAACCTATTGTTCATTGATCCTCCATCACTGGGTAAAACAATACATAAAAGTAAATAAAACTAAAATTACTAGTAGTGATTTTAAGATCTTGGGACTTTGAAATCTGAATCACCTTCTCAGAACAAAGATAGGAGAATACAGGCCAGTGTCTTATCCATTGGGCAAGAGAGTCAGAAAATAGAAAGGATCCCAAAACAACTTTGAGAACAACTAGTTTTTGAATCATAAATACAAATACCCCAACTCTTCCCTACTTACAGATAATCCTTATGCGAATTCAATGAACACATACTTTACTTTGAGTAATATTTAATCCAACCCTAGGTCAGAACTCAAAGCGAGATACATACACATAAAACCTAAAATAGGCTTAAAGATTCATAGAACAAACACAATGGAGAGGTAAAGATTTGATATTTGTATTAAGTATAACCATGATCATTTACATACATCATATTCTGAATAACAAACTTATTGGATAATGGTGCCAACTTGTATCACTTCTCTATTATCCTGACAAAATCATGCAAATTTACAATCCTCGACTGAGTAGCAGGGCTTCAGAATTCTCTTTTTCTTCTTACACCTAACTTACTCAATACCTAGAATGACCATGGGAAATCCTTTTATATACAAGGAAATGCAATAAGCTTCCGGTCATTCTAGGGTTTACAAAATATCAACCCTAAAACTTTTCAACAACTACAAAATTTACAATAAATACACTCAGTCATAATGGCGAGGAAAATGCAGTTGAGCCGACCTTCTTCACGTCTTTTAATGCAATCTTTGGGCAGCTGTTAACAAATCTGATCTGTGATATTTGCTATCCATTTTGTAATGAATATTTCCTCATATCTCAACCACCCTTATGACTCAAAATTTACTATTCTAATCTACTTTATGAAGCGGGCAGTGTATCTTCACTCTCCACAGCTGGCATGTACTGAGATCTCCATTTATTATACACCTCTTCACTTGGGAACTCAAACTTAACAAATTCATCCTTCCCGGTAGACAACTGTTCCCATTCACTAATGATCTATATGATTTTCTATTGAATGGTGTCAAACATTAACCTGATATTTATCAACATTTTAATTGTGCCACTGAAAGAGGACTTATCACTTAAAACATTATTGATTCATTCTATGAGGAGTCCATCTAACTCCTCCCTCCACTGATAAGCTTCCTTAAATTCTCCTTTGTCTGTAAAAATAGGAGGCACCAGTTCATAACCTGAAAAGCATTAATTCAAATTTCAACATACTTGTCCTCCTGATAAAATTATCCACAAAAATGTTGAAATGCACCAACTTCTTCACAATTTGATACAATGTCTTTATTAAAGGATCCGGGTCCTCCTGTCCCTTTGATAACATACGAAATAGTTTTACATTGGGAGACCTTTCAATCCATCTCTTCAAAACTGGAGCCATTTCATCCTTCTCTTTATTAATAACCTTAAGCAAAGAAATTAACCTATCCATATGGCCATGTATAATAGAAGGCTTTAAATTTACTGCAAATTCCATAATCACCCCTATTATTTTTTCTTCATATTTCTGATTTACTAAAGCTATGGCCTTTGCGTTCTCATTCTTTTCCTTTTCTAATTGTTCCTTGATTTCCCTCAATTTGTTTGTTTCCTCTGTCAGCTTCAGCTTCTCCCAAGCAACCCTTGCATCCATATCTATTTCTGGGAGTGGTGAGGGTGGAAATTCAATTATTGGGCTTGAAGATGAAGCCACCGCAGGCTTATCAGAAATTGCTAATTGAGGAGATCTTTGGTCCTGTAGTCCTGATAACTGGACAATCAGTTTGTCCTTTTGAATTAGCTCAACTTTGAGCTCATTATAAGATTTAAGGACCATTTCAAATTTGAGCCTAAGCTCTTCCTTTTCTCTGGCATCCTTCTTTGCCACACTAACATTAAACTTGGCAGTTTCAAGAATCAAATTAGAGGCCTCCACACCAGATGTTTCTCCCACTCTCTGAACCATTAGGCTCCCTGTATACCCTATGGAGAAATAACTCTTCTTCCCTTTATTTTTGTCTTTATCTAAAGACCACATGACCAGAGCAACATGATCTTCAGAAAAAGTAATTCCCCTAGCTGTCTGCTTAGCCTATTCTAGTGTAGCTAGGGTCTTTACCTTGCTCTTCCTTACTTGGTCAAAAATAATGGCATCAGCAATGTCCCATTCTGGTAGGATCAGAATCCCTGCTGTATGAATCATGGCTCTCCCTTCTTCTGGAGTGATCTTCTCAAATTGTTTAGCCATTTGTACCTTGGTCTCCTCCTCTATTTCTTTCACATCTTTATCAGGGGATTCTTCCTTCTTCTTCTCACAAATCTCCTTAAACTGATTGATTTTCATTCTTTATAAGAACTGTGAGAAGGCCCTGGTTTTAACAAAATCATCATCGGCAAGGAAAGAGTCACTTGCCTATTTTAGAATAGGGTCTATTTGTTTACCCTCAAATTCCTCTACTGTGAGATCCATGGCCACCTCCTTAGGTGCGTCCGGCATTCCCTCTTGCAAATCTTCATTAAAAACAAAAAGATTTCCTTCATCCCTTAACTACACCAGCTGCTCTGCCACCCCATGCTCATCCAACTGAATAGGGGATTGAGAAGGAGAGTAAATCTCCACTGCCGGTCCTTTTTCCTCTTATTTTTGCCTTTTTGGGGAAGGTGCCTGCACTGCTGGATCATCAAGTGGTCTCTTCCCTCTTGAAGTGGACGGAACATCTTCACTTCCTTGTTGTGAGGTCAGAAGGACAGTATGTCCACTCCTCTTCTGTACTGTGTACACCCCCTTAGGGATCAACTTCATATATTTGGGCTAGTTTAAGATCTGCCTAGCCTTTTCTGGATCTGTCTTAGTCACAGATACCCTTTTCTCATTTACAGCACTCATGAGTCCCTCAAAATTCTCCATAAGGACATTAACCTTTCTAGCCCATGGTTCAAAACTAATCAATGGATCATAAGTTTTATCAAAGTTCTGAATAAAACCTATAGACTTGTTATAAATCACCCATTTTTCTTTCTTAATTTCCTGAGTTTGAAGGTCAAACTCATTTCTTATTATGTCTTCTAGAAAATTGAATTGATGCTCAATAAGAGCACACCTCACCTTATCTTTGAACATGCCTGAAAGGAAACCCTGTGTATCTGCACACCTCACCACTACCTTTGACATTCTGTAGGGTTGCAAAACCTTATGCAGGTGCACCCATCCTCCTTTCGTAATTACATACTGATGTGCCAAAGTTACATCAGGAAAGAAAGTTCCTCTACCTTTGCCAGTGAGTGTGGTTTCTTGCAAATTTCCAATTTGTCTTAAGATCTCAGCATATCCTAGCTTCAATGGGACCTGATATGGAAAAATACAAGGTGCCACCTTAATGCCATACACTCTAAACACTATGGAGACTGGATACAAAATGATGTCACCAAAATTATGGACAATGGTAAAGTCCTTTCAGTAATCCATCGGCCTAATCAATCTTAATAACTCTCCTGGGATTCTTGGATTATCAATAAATAAAAGAGACCTAAGCCTCGATGCAAAATCCCTTTCAAAGGCAATATAACTAGCATCAGTTATGTCCCAGGACAAGGCTGTGGTCCACAATTGCATTGGGAGAGTCTCTCCATATCTTTCCTTCTCAATATTCATCATTGTACTAAAAAACTTCTCACCTTTATACAAAAACATGTGCATAAGCATCGAGTACCACCCGAATGGTCTAGAGACCTTCATATTCTTAATTCCTATTAATCCTTCATGAATTATTTCAGCCAAATGAGAAGCAAAGTCAAAAATGAGGGCAAGCTGGGGGTGGAGTGACTGCACCATCATGAACATAAAAGGTACTGGCATATGAGTCTACTCATCATGCCCTAGGATCAAAGATAAAGACTTATAAACTTCCTATGCCTTTTTACTGAATAAATCTAACCTAATGGGCTCTGGTGTACTTGAACTGACAGCACACACTGATCCTATCTGATCAAAATATTTCCTTAGAGGTCCTACCCTTAGATAGTCCTTCTGTGCCTCATAAATCTCAGTGAACTCCGTGAAATCTATTTTTTCCAACCCCACAGATGGTTCATTTAATGAGAAAACTTGTCTAATCTCATCCTCGGTAATGCTTATCAAGTCTCTTCCGCTTACATCCTTGACACATCTTATCACAAGATCATAACATTTAGCAATCTATATTAACAATTCATCATCCATGAAAACCCCAGGGCATACCAACCTCCCAATGTCAAACTGCCATACATTACTGAGGGGTGCACAAGCATTCCTTTGTGAATATGCTGATTTAAAAAGAATAAGACCATTGTGCTTATCGCCCACTTTAGCATCTGTCATCCAATTCCCTCTATCATAGAGACCCTCTGCAACTGAATCTCTAGGATGTCTCAGAGTGAGCTCTTTTACTCTTTGTGCCCCATTATCAAAAAATGGGAGCAACTGCATCAAATCCTCAAAAATTCCTCTCTTACTATATTCTGTTTGACTAGAAAAACTTCTCTTGGGTGGCATTTTGAAAATAGGGCTTCTTACTAAGATATGAATTCCCAATAAAACTTCAAACAATATCAACTGACCATATGAAAGAAAACCCCACAAGGCTTTACAAATTTCAAATGACTTAAACACAAGAGTAAACCTACCAGGCACCTGAAAAATCTTTCGCTTGAAAGCACTGCATGGAAAAATTATCACCGGAGAACACACGAGAATAGTGAAGAAAAAGATTTATCAGATTCTGGTATATAACATCTACTAACGGCTCACAATTCTCCTGCACGTAACAAATTTATTCCACCATTACTGAGGTTGGTGGCCCTATCACTCACTGGACGTGAAAACATCATTCAAGAGAAAAATTCAAATTCAAGCTGTTGATATATTTCATTTTCAGTGCATCGGGCGGTAGAAAATCTTATCAGCAAAATCCTATAGTACCTTTAGCAAGCTAGTTCTCAACCAAGGAGAACATTTCAAAATTAACATGTGCAGAAATAAATTCCATAAGTTCATCCTAGTCTGAGCAGTGATCTTTACACGTCAACATCATCCGTGGCCAATCAAAATGACTGCCTCATCAATAAATCTAACACAGAGGACCCACCAAAAGGCTTCCATCTCTTTATTCAAATCAACAGTTGTCGCTAAACCGCAAACCTAAAACCCAAGCATCTCATCCCAACGGTTTAACAAAAACTGTGAGATCTTGCAGCATTTTAATCATCTGAGAAACTAAGGTCCCACTGTGACACATAAGCGGGCACATATCAAATCAAAACATGCCACGCAACAAAAACTGACAAGTGGACCCAGTCCCTTTCCCTTTCTAACTCAGAGCACTTTGAAAATAGTCAGATCACATCTGTCATCCAACCAATAAGAAATAAACACGTCAAAGTGAACTGGTGCAACAAGGGGCCCAATAAGTACTTAAGTCTCTAAGAAGATCGGATGGTCATCGCTATACTACGAACTTAAAATCCGTACATCTTTGATCAACGGTATAACGAGAACCGTCTGATCAAACTGAAGATTAACCCTTTGGAGAGCATGACCCCACAAATAAACACATCATCTTCTGTTAATCAAATCACATTGCACCACGTTTTCATACGGGTGAGTCCCTTCTGACTATCCTTTACCGTCTTTAAAATTGCGTCAGCCGCCACCTAGCTTTCTAAGAACCAATAAGAACCACAAGAATTATAGTGACCTGGCACTGTTAGGACCCACCGAATCCTTTTCAAACATAGTAAATCTGACGGCCATCGCTATACCGCAAGCTTAACGTGCAAGCATCTCAGATCAACGGTATAACGACCACCGTAGATCTTCTCCACCCTTTAAAGTCTACAAACTCTTCATCCAGTCGGGCCCGCCTTTGAGATAGGTGGCAACTCATCGCCATATCGCATGTCAGAGAAAACTGACAACCGGGGTCTTGTGGTGTAACGACAACCACTCATTTTTCTTTAGTGAGAACTTTAGGAAAATATACCGAAAACCTAGGCTTGGAGAAATAAAAAGGAGAAGAGGGGGACGAGGGCCAACAACTTTCTAACCATAAACGCATGACTTAAAAAAGGTTAAAGGCACATACGAATTAGCACCTTTAGTGAATCAAAAAAGATAACACGGAAATACAAAAAGGAACAAACCAACCTAGGGTTTGGAAACGAGGGAGGAAACCCAAGCTAAAAATGCGGAGCCAAAAATATTTTAAAAAGTTATAACAGGGGGCTTGGTATGCTTTTCTATCTCATTCAAATCTATGCTTTGTTATTTCATACACATTCATGCTAGGGTTTTGATCTAGAGGATTAGATCTTGGCATTACACTTTCAATACATACACACACACACATTCTATTTCAATCAGCTATTCGTGGAGGTGGAGACCACCAAAACAAGGTTTGACTAAGGCAAAACCCTATATAGCCACCCCAAAACCCCCCTTTTCAAATATCTACAGTTGTTGTTTTGAGGATTGGAGGAAAAATTTGATTACCCTTTTCATCGAACTCTCAGGATCTACGAACATAATTTGAATCGGACTTCAAATAAAGAATGTGGTATTTGACCTTTTATGAGGGTCAAACCTGAGCTAAGCTATTTTGGAGAAAGATTTATGGGTTTTCTTCATCTCAGCATTTCCAGTGCAAGATAGGTTTCAGATTTTTCTGAATGTGTGCATAG
Organism: Chamaecyparis obtusa; assembly: GCA_027943335.1. Taxonomy (NCBI): domain Eukaryota; kingdom Viridiplantae; phylum Streptophyta; class Pinopsida; order Cupressales; family Cupressaceae; genus Chamaecyparis; species Chamaecyparis obtusa. Next base: position 76,327 of record BSBK01011642.1, read on the forward strand.
ACTTCAGAAAATAGGTACTTATGAATCAATTTCATGATGAGGTATGTATCTTGACCTAATTGAATTTCAAGTATTTTGAGATTTACTTATTCTACTTCAATTGCAAATTCAATTTCAAATGAATATGTGTTGAATGTTAGGTATATTACTATGTTTCCATTTTAACCATACTCATTTTGGTGAACCCATTTACGACAACTCTTTCTTTTATGGTGTTAGATTTAAATCTTGTAGATTTCTTTCTTGCATTTATATTTTATAAATACAAAAAAATTGCAAAATTCCTTAAAAAATACAAAAATATTTCTATTTTTCATGCTTGTAGTACTTTCTTTGTATTCAACATGTATGATTCTTGTTTTGAGTACTTTGATGATGCTTTTATTATACAAGATGATAGAATCCCTAATGAGGTACATGGTAGTGAGGATGAAAATGGTTTGAGTATGGTCTCCATGGATCCTATTCCTATTTCACTCTCCTCCGCAACCTCTCCAATTGACCTTTACCATAGGGTGTGTGCACGGTTACCTTCATGTCCCACTATTTGTAACATTGATAAACCTAAATTGATCTATCCTACACCTTTGATGATGGTAAAAGGATGTCCTCGTATAAAAATTAAAGGTAAACCTAGAGATGTTTGGATTTCTTTGACAACACTGATTCTGTTTCACATGCTTATCGCACATAGAATAACCCTCAACCTATTGTTCCAGTTTCTTTACCTCCTTCTCAACCTATGCTTCCTCAAGCACCTAGGTATCCATCTACCTTTAAGGAGTATAACTTAGTTGACCAATTATGTGCTACTCCTGCTAAGATATCTTTATGGAAATTACTTCAAACATCCTCAACATATCATGAGGCATTGAAAAAATCTTTATCTACTCTTTCCGCTTCACCTCCTAATCAAGAAAACATTCATTCTATTTGGATTGTATGCATACTATGCCTTCTATACCTCCTATTGTGTTTTTTGATAATGATTTACCTTCCTTAGAGGTGCAGAATCAATATGATGCTCTTATGGTGGCTATCTCTATTAATTAGAGTATCATTCGTAGAACCTTAATTGATAATGGATCTAGACTTAATGTTTGTAGCATGGATATGCTTAAGGCGATTAAGGCTGATTTATCTACTATTCAACTTGATAATGTTCCTATATGTGGATTTGATAACATTGCGAAAAGAACTTTGGGTATTATTACCTTACCTATTAAAGTAGGTCTAGTTATTCTAAATACTCCTATTCATGTTATGCTTGGACCTCTCAACTATAATCTTCTTTTAGGAAGACCTTGGTTACATACTATGTATGCAGTTCCTTCTACTCTTCATCGCAAGGTTAGGTTCATCTATAATAATCTAATGTATACATTACATGCGAATGATGCTCCAAACCCTTGCTTACATGCATAATATGCTAAGAACTTTGAACCTATTCAACCTAATAATGAGATTTAGAAACAAGGGGAGATACAACAATCTGAGATAAAACAACCTGAGATTCAACAACAAGAAGCTCCATCTTCTTCTTCTTCCTTGACTGAGGATGATTGGGGGACATTGGATTTTAATCTTACCTTTATTGGAGAATACAAGGTCTCTAATTTAGAATTCTTGAAGCAACAGAGTGAATTTGAGAAAAAGGTTTTTAGTTCTTCCCTGTTGTTTGAAGAATTAAAAAGTAATTTTGTTGCTACTTCGATTAATGAAACGCTTGACACTATAAAGCCTGATTGTTATGACATTGTGACATATGCCACTCCTTGGACTCCTTTTGATATGATTGATTGATATGGACCTGGTTATTATTTGCTTAAGAAATCAAGATTTAATGGGAAAGGATGTGGTAAATATGAACAAGGTATACAAGTACCTCTGGATAATGACGTCTATGATCATATGTATGGATTAGGATTTAATCCTTATAGACAACCATTGGCTTTTCCTCTTAATGTTAATCATATTTGTAGTGGACAGTTGAAATTGGTTAACCCATTGCTTATTAACCTTAATCAACAATCCTCTTTGGATATTTTTCCTAAGGATGAAGCCTTAATGGAATTTTTAGGGGTTTATGAGGATCTACCTAAATTTCATCACAAACGAGGAAAGCCTTATTGCTTAAAAATAGATGCTTATTTTGTAGAACATGAAGAACATGATATTCTCAGTTTACCAATGGATTCTCCAATAAGAAGTGATTTGTTAATCACTGAGACTATGGATATTCAAGTGGATGAAAATGATTCTGAAAGGATGATAAAAATTGGGAAATGTTTGAATTAGGATGAATGTGATCAATTGGCTTCCCTTTTGCTCAAATTTAAGGATATCTTTTCTTGGACATATTCCAATATGCCAGGTATCGATTCTAAAATTGTTACTCATAACATTGTTCTAAAACAAAATATGAAACCTGTGAAACAAAAAATTCAAAAGATGAATCCATGAATTAATTTGTTAGTCAAAGGTGAAATTGAAAAACTATTGGATTCTAGATTTATCCATTCTATTGATTACTCAGATTGGATTTCAAACATTGTGCCTATGTCAAAAGGAGAAAATAAGATAAGGATGTGCATTTATTTTAGAGAGTTAAATAAGGCATCCTTGAAAGATGATTTCCCGCTACCTAATATTGATATGATTGTGGATTCAATAGTGGGTCATGCTTTGTTATCTTTTATGGATGGTTTTTTGGGATATAATCAATCTTTATCCCCCCTTAAGATCAATTTAAGACTACATTTATAACACCTTGGGGAACCTTTTTTTGGGTCATGATGGCTTTTGGATTAAAAAATGCGGGAGCAACTTATCAACGGGCTATGACTCTGAATTTTCATGATTACATTCATAAGATTCTTGAAGATTATGTGGATGACATCTTGGCAAAATCTATACAAAGAAAAGATCATGTTACTATTTTATGACAGATATTTGAAAGAATTAGAAGTTATAATATGAGATTGAATCCTAAGAAGTGTGTTTTTGGAGTTGGCTCTGGTAAATTATTAGGATTTATAATCTCTAAGCAAGGCATCGAAGTAGATACTAAAAAGATTAATGCTATTGTTAATATGCCTCCTCCTAAGAATATTTCTTAGTTACGAAGTTTACAAGGAAAAATACAAGCTATTCATCGCTTTATTTCTAATTTAGCCGACCGCACTATTCCTTTTACTTCCTTGCTTAGAAAGGATACCACTTTCTCTTGGAATGAGGAGTGTAAACAAACTTTTGAGCAATTTAAGGAGTATCTTGTGAATCCTCCTATTTTGCAACCTGCAAATTTTGATAAACCATTTCAATTATACACTTCAGCGGCTCCATGGGCTGTGAGTGCATTGTTAGCTCAAATTGACAATACTAGTAAGGAAAAACCCATGTATTACATTAGTCAGACTTTAATTGATTATGAAACATGATATACAGATTTAGAAAGACAATGTCTAGCTATAGTTTAAGCATGTCAAAAAATCAAGCATTATCTTATAAATGCTGAAGTTAATGTGATTGTCAAGTTCGATCCTTTGAAACATCTTTCCTCACAAACTAATCTTTTTGGTCAGTTAGCAAACTGGGTTATGTTTCTCACTGAATTTGATCTTAATTTTATTTCTCAAAAATCTATTAAGGGACAAGCATTGACAAATTATTTAGCTGAGGCTCCTAGTCCTTGTCTAGATGAAAATTCTACTTCTATAGAATTTCCTGATGATAATATTCTAGCTATTCAACAGGATGATATTTGGGAATTATATTTTGATGGGTCTAAGTGTAAAATAGGTTCTGGTGTGGGTATCATCTTGATTCCCCCTACAAAGAAACCCATCCCTTTATCCTATAAATTAACTTTTCCTTGTACTAATAATATTGTAGAGTATGAAGCCCTTATAGCTGGACTACGAGTAGCTTCATCCCTCAATATCCAACATTTACAAATATATGGTGATTCACAACTGATAGTTGAACATATTAAAGGAGGATATCAAACTAAAAATACTAAAATGACACAATATAGAGATTTAGCTTTTGATGTACTTTCACAATTCCCATCTTATACGATTCAGACTTTACCTAGGAAGGATAATCGACATGCAGATGCTATGGCTAGTGCAGCTTCCTTGGTTTGTCTCAAGAATAATGTGGAAAAATTTTAATTTACTATACAAACTCTTAAATGCCTTGCAATTTTTAATAAGATCACTTTTGACTGTTTGAATTTGCATTCGGATGAATGTTATTCACATATTTTTCATTTTTTGAAGGATGATACTTTTCCTAAATCAGCAACAAGGAACATGCGTAATCATATTCGGAAACTTGCAGCTCAGTACATCATTTTAGGAGATACGCTTTATAAACACTCTTACGAAGGATTATTATTAAGATGTCTTAATAGAGCTAAAATTCTTGTAGCTTTAGTAGAGGCTCATTTTGGTTCTTGTGGAGGACATGTTGGTGGAAAATCTCTGGTTAATAAATTGCTTCGAATGGGATATTATTGGCAAACAATGGAACGAGATTCTTTCATGTTTGTTAATAAATGTCCTCAATGTCAACAACATAGTAATTTGATTCATGCTCCTTCTCATGAGATTCATAATCAAGTTTCTCCATGGCCTTTAAGTGTTTGGGGCTTTGACCTTATTGGAAAAATCTCACCGACTTCTTCTCAAGGACATACCTACATTCTCACCGCTACGGATTATTTCACGAAATGGGCTGAGGTTGTTCTTCTTCATTCAACAATGGCAGATGTTATTTGTGATTTTATCCTTAATAATATCATAACAAGATTTGGTATCCCTTCGACGATAATTTCAGATAATGGAACATCTTTTAAAAATAAAGAAGCTGTGAAATTCTTGGAGAAATATAGAATTCAACATAGATTTTCAACTCCTTACTATCCTCAATCTAATGGACAAGCTAAAGCATCAAATTAAATTATTGAACAAATCTTGAGAAAAATAGTTAATAAGCATGCCAAAGATTGGCATACTCAATTGACTTATACTTTATGGGCTTATAGGACTAGTGTTCGTATGGCCATAGGTACTTCTCCTTATAATCTTGTTTATGGTACTGATGCTATTATTCCTTTGGAACTAGAAATACCTTCTTTACACATTTCATTTCATGGGATAATTGATAAAGATACTTTTCATGAACAACGCTTACAAGAATTAGAAATGTTAGATGAACAACGAATACATCCATTAGAACATATCAAAGCTTATCATAAATATCTTCACAAATAATATAATCATAAGGTAATTGAATGAACATTCATGGTTGGTGATTTAGTTCTTTATGAGAATCAACAGAATGTGAATGCTTTACCGAGCGAAAAAGGAAAATTTAGCCCTAATTGGCTTGGACCTTTTGTTGTTATTGAAAACTTTGGTTCGGGTTCTTACAAACTTGCTGATATGGATGGTGTTTATTTTAAGGAACCCATTAATATTATGCATCTTAAATGTTATTACCCTTAATCTCATTTGTTCCATGTGCATTTATGTATTCCTTATAAAGATTTTCTTTTATAGGTTATGTAGTTTTAGTAAAAATTACATATTGAATATGTCTATGCACTTTCTTTCTGTCTTTCTTTCTATTAAGTTTTATATTGATGAAAGCATAGTAATCAAACATAGAACTAATCAGTAGAGAAAGTAATTCATTCATCAAAAATTTAGTTTTTCAAATTTTGATACATATGAGGGCAATGGCCCTATCTATCACTGCATCTATCACTATGACGATCTGCTGGCCGGTGACTCCCAGATCTCTCTGCCCTGTGGTAAGAAGATGAAGATTTGTGTGTCTGTGTATGGTTCCTGGGTATGCTCATACCCTGTACACACTCATGAAGACTCTATATCTCTTCCATCATCTTCTCCTCTCTTTATTTGCACCTCCTCAACTCTCACTGGATACATACAAAGATGTCAGCATGTCTGCTGAGATCCCTGTGACCAATGGAAGACTCTCACTCGTCGGCTGGTAGTCAGTAGGATATAACATTATCCTTGAGAACCTCGAATACAAAGCTCCTACACTACGCTATGCTAGCTATAGACAGACAAACTTCTATCAGTCTAGTATCCTATCTATGTCAAATCAAATGTTCCAACAATTTTCAATCAAATTTATACCTGGGTCTCCCTCCTGGACATCACTAAAGTGCCTGGATGGTGGGGGCATGGAGTGACTACTCTTTCCATGCTAGCTATGTCTAGGCCTCAATGGTGGTGTCTCTGTGTGGGTCTATGGGGGCCGTCATTATCTCAATGGTGATGCACATGTAAGAGGTCTATCTGTACCTATATCACCAGTTGGGGCCATGTCCTCTTCTCTCTCCTTTGCTCTCTCCTCTGCTCTCTCCTCCTCCATGGGATCTCCCTCAAAGATATGCTCCTCATCTCTAATATCCTCATCCTCCTCAGTGGCTCCACTATCTTAGTGTGTCCCCTCTATAAATCCTAGATCACCTGTGGGATAATCTTCACGAAAGATAGGATGGGTCCCCTCCAAACTCTAGTACCTGATGTAATCTTAGCTCACACCTACATAGGCTATATCTGATGGTACCTCTCTATCCCTTGTCTCCTCTATATCACTATGCTCAATGTATTCTATTGATGGTTGGCGTATGGTGTTAGGTCTCTGATAGTATCTCATCGGATGCATATAGCGAGGTACTGCCCTAGGGACTCCCTATAAGAGGCTGAACTGCCTCTTCACCTGATCATAATAGTAGGGCATCACTATATGATTCTAATGAACCTCTAACAGCTTTCACTACTATGAATGTCTCATCTGGAATCATGTATCAAGCCACTCTGTCATCTAGCAGTAGGGTCTCCATATCACATTGGTGTTGGTAATGCGGTCTAGATGTACTCTCCAATAGATCATATCCCCAAACTACCAAATATCCCTCAAATAATATGCAAAATCTCTCATTGTCCTCGCATCTACCATCACTGGCACTCCCTATGGACATGTACATGTGAAATTCTCAAAGATCCTGTTGGTTGTGGATTATTCCCTTTGATCTTCAACTTGTAGATTTACACTTTGATGGATAATGTAAATGAAACTCTGACTCTATCACCACTCCAAAGTCTAGAAGGAAGAGGGCCAACTAAGAAGGATCAAAGGATCCTTGTACTCTTTGAGCTTCAATGCTCAAGCAGGTGTACCCTTGACTCACTTCTTCAAAGGAGTCTCAAAATGATGCATACAATACTCAACACAAGTCTATAAAAGGTTTATCAAATGAATGTTTATGTTTGTGGTTGTTAACCATGAATACCTCAAGAGGAAGGACCAGTGCCTTATCCCAAGGCTTAGAGTCACCTAACTGTAAACCTCAACTGAACACCTCAAATCAAACAAAATGGAAACTAGAGTAAGTGCTTTGCCTATTACCCCTTTCCCTCAAGCACAAGGACATCAAATTATATACCTGGTTGTAAACTCACTGAATTCACCTAAAAGGCTTTAATCCTAACTTTGTTAGAAACTTAGAGATGAATTCAAAATACTCTTTGTTTACCATACATTAACACACTTTGTGATATTAAAATATATGAGCTTAGAGACAAGCAAGAAGACATACACAAGATACAAGATTGGGATTCAATGATATTTTCATTAACAAATCTAGAATCAGCATACAATTAAAATGACACCAAGACAAGAGAAAATCATAAAACCAGACTTCTATCAGTATATACAGTCAAAAACCAGGGACCAAAAGCAACAAGATTTTGGAACCCCTACAAAATCCAAAATTTTCTAACATATACCCCCTAGTCATCTTGAAAATCTGCAACAAGCTACAGATGACTTGGGTTAGGGTTTTAACCACCCAACCTACTGGAAATGGTCACAAAATTTATTGCAAATACACCTTGATCCAAGAAAGTCCTTCACTAGGTACCAAATCAACTTCTGAAATTAAGCCACATAGTCACTAGACCACACCGCAACACCAAACAAATCCAATCAGGCCGCTAAAACATTTAAAACCAGTCCTTCTTGTTGTTGCAACCCTCAGAATATTTGAATTTGAAATCAAATGGCTACAACTTTGGCACCCGACACATTAGTGGTCATCATTTAAACCTTTACCAACTTTATATCCCTGCCATCTAATCAATTTCCCTTCGCGGGCTTTATGCTTTAAAACCATCCAGACACCTCGGGCTAACTCCGCAACTGCGAGATCTCAATAGTTGTCGCATGATCGCATAGCATGGAGATGGGCTGTGTGATCATGCGACAACCTGCCAACACTGCAACCACTGCTTGCCCCTAAGTAGTAGGCCCACTACGTGTATCCACCTTAGCACCTACTGGCCAATGAAAATCATGCACATCAGCACACCCTAGAAAATGGACCCATTGCCCGGAAAAGCTTTACACCTTTTGGAAGATCGGATAGTGGTCGTATGATCACAAAGGAGAGGAATATTCCTCATGATCATGCAGCCGCTGTAGATCTCTTCTGCATGTTATTCCACTTAAGGAATATTGGGCCCACCATCTAGCGACATCATGACTGTGGAAAACTTAACCGCCAGCCAAGTCGCTAGATGCTAGGGACTTAACCGCCAGGATTCAGCGACTGAGAGAAGACTACAAGTTGCAAGGTCACCAGAAGAAGACCAACCACTAGGCAACCAAACACCACTGAGAAGATGGGACCATGTGGATAGGTGGCAAGCGGTTGCATGATCACATGTCAGAAAAGTTTGACACGTGGCCATGCGACGGCCAATCAAAACACATCTCTGCCTATCATCTAACACCAGGACCACCATGCTCTACAAATAGAATCAATGGCAGGTGCATGATCACAAGGGGAAAGAATATTCCTTGCAATCACATGCCAACCATTGATCTCCTTTCCTCTTCCACTTGAAGAATCAAGCCCACTTACCAACTGCCAGGCATTCAACGACATCGCGACTAACCACCCACTGAGTCACTAGATGTTAGCGGATAACCCCCAATCTTTCAGAGATCACGTGACTAATAGTCGCTGATTCATTGGATAGATGTAACTACCCAGAGACTTGGAGAATTAGTGACAAGGAACTTTGAAGGACTGGGCTCCACCACCCATCGCACCTACGCAATTAGGGAACAACCAACAAACAAGAAACTAGTGCAAGGTTGAAAACACATAATGTTTCTGACATGTCAATAGATAAGCACACAAAGCTGGAAGACAAAGGGTCAAAAACAACATAGGCCGAAAACAAACAGACCGAAAAAATCATGGACTTTTGAAAATACTGTGGGTTTTTGACACTGTGGAAAATTTTAAAGATTGCTTCCCGCGGACCTTGAAGCTTGAGTAACTTTCTGGGCCTTATGATTTAGGAGATGCAGTTTGGACTGAAGCAAGGTGACAATAATAAAGAGCACAAGGCAGGACATTCACACCAGGAAACCAAGTGGATTTCCTTTGCAAGTCAAGACTGAGATTGCAGGCACGACAGGATAGCAAAACAAATATATTGCATGGAATAGGCCAACTTCACAAGATTTTGCAATGACAGAAAAAAGGCCTAACAGATCCATTTCTACAGAATTGTGCATGTCGATAAACTCTCTTGCTGATACCGCACTAACTAACTCAGCTCATGGTATAGCTGAGCTAGCATGATGTAACCCCATGAGAATAGGGTTCTCTCTCTCTCCATCTTTGTATAAGATGTGTCAGAGGTGAACAAAATATGGTACCCTTTGATTTGGGTAACACAACCAAGGATACTATGCACAACATCACCTTCCATATTAAAGGTGTAGGGCCTGATAATATGACAAATAGTGGGATCTGATCTGATCAGCTCTGCATCAGTAGATGCACACCTATACAATACTCTGAGTCTGCATGGATCTCCTCACAACCATGTTGTGCTCTAGGTCTGATAGTCTCCCCTCGGACTAGAAGCTGCATAATCTTGTATACATCCTCTAAAGTCACTGTGATCTCTCCACATGGAAGATGGAAGGAGCATGTATCCTCATCCCATCTCTCTATCAAAGCCGACAGCATGGCTCACTGTAGTCTGATCTATGGAAGGACTGATACCTAGTAAAGTCCTACATCCCTCAGTAACTGCATCCCCTCATCATCCAACTCAGACAGTCTCTACTTGACATTCACTAGCAAATCCCCAAAAGGATGTTCTCAAAAGCAGACTAGGTCCCGTAAGCACAAACAAACATCATATCAGTAATCTACATCATCAAATCTACAAATCTAACTGAACTAGGTCAAAGTTGACCTCAGTTAGGTCAATGTTGACCTTACTCCAGGTCAATGTCGACCTTACTAGGTCAATGTCAACTTTACTAGGTCAGGGTCGACCTTTTTGGGTCAAGGTCGACCTCATCTCAAAACATGAAAAAAAACCCCTTGGCAATGTCAACTTTTGTGGGTCAAAGTCGACCTAGTTGTGTCAATGTTGACCTAAATGGGTTAGGGTCAACCTAAAGGGGGAAAAATTGACCTGACCTCTCAAAAAAAGGAATTTGAAAAACACAAAAGTGGATAAAGGCACAACTCACCTCGGGTAGTGGTCGTCTGATAGCTAAGCTGTGTCTCAAAGACTCCAGGTGTGTCGCTCACAGCTCTTCTCTTTTCAACATCTTGATTTCTCATTTCAAATCTTCAAATGGTAAGAAAGAGTAAGTATTACTATTCATCTCTTTTATAAGTTCAAATTAGGGTTTTCTTAAGGTTAAAACTCAAAATTTCTTTCTTATGCATTTAGACAGACATCCACTCTTTTTATCATAACTTGAGTTTGGTAACTCCGTTTTCAGTGTCGTAAGTGGCATTGGAATCCTGATTCAGATACTTAACTCCTTGAGCTATTTTAGGAAGGTTAGGAATCCTTCTAATTGGTTTAGAAAAGGCCTTTTCAACACTCTACATATCTTATATATAGAGTTTTTCTTATCACCTTGTTTCACCCTTCCGAAGTAGAAAGCCAAAACAGGGGGGGCATAAAGGGCTCTATATACTTCTCAAATTATCATATATTAAGATTTAGGTGATTTATATATTTTCATTAACCATGTGTTTTTCAGGTTCTAATAGTTTTCTGTAGGATCTTTACATTGAGCACTTGGCTATATCCTTTTTATTTACTATGATGTTTTCTTACTTTAGCTTGCATATTCACGTACTAGTGTCATAACTAACCTAAAGTGGGGGCTTAATGTATCATCTTAAAATGGAAGCACTTACATCTTGATAGGTTTAGCACCCTTTTAATACATTTATCATGATAGACATGCATTTAGGATGCATTTTGCACTTATCTTCTTCATTCTAAGTGAAATTAGGGTTAGAATCCCAAGGATTCTCTTGAATTTCTCTCTTCCATGGCTATATTTTGTAGGTAGGATTTAGAAATGGATCCTCCTAGACTTCATCTCAGTAATCATAGGATTTTATATCTATTCTTGACATTTTGTCCTATTCTATCATCAATTCTAGGTTTCTGCACATCCCTGGGACCTCTTGACTTGATTCTGGGTCAACTTGGGAAAAAGGTCAATGTCTTAGGTCGACCCTGACTAGGTGAAGGTCTTAGGTCAACCTCAACATTGACACCTTTCTCAAAAATTTCAAAATCTTTAATTTTCGGGCTTCGGGCTTTCGGGAAATTTATTTTCTCGCCTCCGAGTCGGCCATTTCGGGTTTCAGGATGGTAAATCCTTTAATTGCATTTAATCTAGGTATATTTTCTAAAGGTGAGGACCTAATTGGGATTTAATTCATTTACATCATTTACATCACTATAAAAGGAGGGCTTCCTTTCTCATTTACATCATGAAGTTTTCATATCTCATCTCAAGCAATTGCAAGCTCTCAAGTGCAAGAAAAAATTCAAGCAAGGAAGGAATAGTGAAGGTGCAAGTTAGCAAGAGGAAGATATAGAAGATGAAGCCATTGTTGACATCAAGCATCTTTGTAGACTCATAATTGGAGCAAGAGAGATCCTTTCTTCCTTGATCCACCATTATCAACTTTCAAGCATTCAAGGATTCAATCATGGAGTAGCAATTATAGATTGTGAGTTTGGTAGAAGTACTTTAGCCTTGGAGGCTTGGTATGCTTTTCTATCTCATTCAAATCTATGCATTGTTATTTCATACACATTCATGCTAGGGTTTTGATCTAGAGGATTAGATCTTGGCATTACACTTTCAATACATACACACACACATTCTATTTCAATCGGCTATTCGTGGAGGTGGAGACCACCAAAATGGGGTTTGACTAAGGCAAAACCCTATATATCCACCCCAAAACCCCCCTTTTTAGATATCTACAGTTGTTGTTTTGAGGATCAAAGGATAGATTTCAGTACCCTTTTCGTCGAACTTCTAGGATCTGCAAACAGAATTGAAATCGGACTTCAAATAAAGAATGTTGTATTTGACCTTTTATGAGGGCCAAACCTGAGCTAAGCTATTTCAGAGAAAGATTTCTTGGTTTTCTTTGTCTCAGAATTTCCATTCCAAGACAAGTTTCAGATTTTTCTGAAAGTGTGCACAGACTTCAGAAAATAGGTATTTATGAATCAATTTCATGATTAGGTATGTATCTTGACCTAATTGATTTTCAAGTATTTTGAGATTTACTTATGCTACTTCAATTCCAAATTCAATTTCAAATGAATATGTGTTGAATGTTAGGTATATTACTATGTTTCCATTTTAACCATATTCAAGAAGAAGGTTGACCGACGAACTATTGTGGTGAATGATAACATTCAGAATGAACCTAAATCAGAGAACTTGCTACTTCAGTGAGCATTTCTTGGTACAAAGGAGGAACCTCTTCAGAGGAGTATTTTGTTTCAGACTCTATGCAAGACTGAAGGTAAACTCTGTGATGTCATTATTGATAGTGGTAGTACTGATAACATTGTTGCTGAGGACATGGTTTAGAAACTTGGATTGAATAGAATGAAACATCCACATCCTTATAGGATTGGTTGGTTTCAAGATGATCATTCTTTGGAAGTTAGAGAACAATGCTTCATTAATGTTCAGATTGGCTAGTATAAGGATCTTGTGCTATGCGACATTGTGAAGATGAATAGTTGTCACATATTGCTCAGAATACCTTGGAAATATGATTGCAGAGCTATGTATGATTGTGTGAAGAATTTTTTTATTGTTGAGAAGAATGACAAGAAGTTTTTAGTGATGCCTTTAATGGATACAACACTTGGTAGGAGAAGCCCAAGTATCGGTTCCTGTGTTGAGTTGGTGAATCTAGAGAAAATGAATGATCAGTCTTGGGAACAAACCTGTGTATTGTTTCAAAAATACTTCAAGAGACAAAGGAAACTGAGGTGGAAGAATATGCAAGATGGAAAGATGGAGGACTTGTATGTGAAGAACCAGTTTGGGGTTTATGTGTTGAACCCTGGAAGATGTTCTTCTCACATATGAATATCTTCTGGAACCTAGGGTGTCTGATGCAGGGGCATCCAAGGTTGAAGCAAGGACATTCTTGGTCCTCGGTGAAATTGTATGAGTGTTTGTATTTTGGCCAATTTTACTCAGTTGTAGCCTTGACCGATGGCCTCGGTCATTAAAGGAAGCTCGATTGCTGAAGGAACTCAGTAGGTCTTCTTGCACTTGGTGAAAGTGTTACTCGGTGATGTCTATGGTGCTTGGTGGACATTGGTACATGATGATGCTTGGTATGCTTAGTTATTTCACTATCTCTCAGTTGTTTCTCTAATGCTTGGTAGTACTAGTTTACTGATAGGAATTCTTGATGATTTTTGGGCTGACTTGGTGCATTTATTATTGGTAGCTGATTGTTTCAGGCTAACATGTTGATTAAATATTTGTAAGGTATGTATAAGCCAACTTGTACTACATTTAATATTTGTTTCAGAGAGTTAATGATTTCATCCAACCAACTTCTGGCTGATGATTAGTATTTATAGGGATGGTTGGGTAGATGTTTAGGGAAAAAGGTGGATCTGGGACATCAATTGTCAATGTGCTAGAGAAGCTGGAGTTGGTAAAGTTGTGGAAAAGATCTTGCATGATCTTGTAGATGAAATTATTCATCTGATAGTTTGTTAGTAGAGCTAGTGGTTTGCACACTTGGAGACAAGGAGATTGCTTTGAGGCTTGCAAGCTCAAGTTTAGATCTTCCTTAGGGTTTCCATTAGCTTCTGATTGTCTTTAGAGATGAACTAGTTGAGACTCTATTAGATATGGTTGGGGATCTTGTAGGATTGTTTTTGATTGTAATTGGCCCTAACCTGAAAGGCCTTACAGCTAGGCATGTTAATGAAGATTACTTGAAACAATTTGTGTGAGTTGTGTTTTCCATTGTGTAATTCTAAAGATGCAAGGCTAGACTATCCTTAATTGGATCCTCCTTGCCTTGGTCTATCATAGGTTTCATGGCTAACAAACTAGAAAAGATATAGTGCACCTTCCTTTGGTCGGGGTTCTAAGGAAAAGAGAAGGCCACCATTGGTCAGTTGGGACAAAGTGTTTCTCCCTAAAAAATTAGGGGGTCTAGGGCTGAGGAGAATTCTCAACCTCAATAGGTCCCTACTATCCAAGATGGCTTGGACCATGGTCTAGGGATTTTCTAATTGGTGCAAAATTGTGGAAGCTAAGTACCTGAATGGAGGATGCTTTTGTAAGCTCTTCATGGAATAGGGCCATCCAAAAGGAACCAAAATATGGAACAACATTCTTAAGAGAAGAAGTAGCCTGGAAAAAGGGACCTATTGGCAATTGGGAAATGGTAGGGACAATAGGTTTTGGGAGGATCCTTGGATACAAGATATTATTCTATCCTCCACCTGCTTCTCCCAATTAAGGAATATTCTCACCCATGGTGTTGGTATCCTTGTCTCTAACTTCATCGCAAATGGTAAGTGGATTGATATCATTCCTATCATGAGGGATATATCAAATCTTGTTAATCTTGCTACCAAAATCAATAAATTAATCCAGTCTATTTGCATTCCCCTAATTGATAGGCTTGATAGAATTTTATGGAGACATACCCAAAATGGTGGCTTCACTATTAAAATGACTTATAATCAGTTGCTCATAGAAATTGCTGACACTAATTACTGGAAAAAAAATGTGGCATCCTCAACTGATCCCTAAGGTGAAATTATTTTGGTGGATGGTGCTCCATGAAAAAATTCTCACTCTTGACAACCTCACTAAGTGGGGATTTACTCTGGCTAATAGGTATTGTTTATGCAAAAGGGAGGACAAAAATATAAATCAGTTGTTCATTCACTTTGATTTTTCCACCGAGGTCTTACAGCACATTCTTCACCGACTTTGCATTTGGTGGGCCCCTAATAGGGACATCCACAACTGGTTTCATGATTGGCTATCTCCTTCCCACCACCCCACAATAAAACTCCTTTGAAATCAGGCCCTTCCCATCTTCTACTAGACCCTCTGGAAGGAATGTAATAATAGGATTTTTAGGGAGATTGAGCTTAATGCTATGATGGTGTTCCAACTCAGTCTTAAATTATTATAGGAAAGTTTACTCATCTCCCTCTGGAAGACCCTAAGCCTCCCCTCTTCTAGGTGGGACCACAAAATTACCAAGATTTGGGGTATTGATAAGGGATTTTCCAATTTTGATAGCACCAAGCTTAAAACACATAAGGCCACAGTATGGACTCCCCTCCAGGCTACCTGGCACAAACTCAATTTTGATGGCTCGACCTGCAATGATCTCCAAGCTTATGGTGGCCTCATTCATGATCACAAGGATGGTTTGGTGGCTTCCTATATTGGGCCCTCCATAATTATGCTCTCAATCTGGCTGAGGGTATGGCTCTCCTCTAGGGCTTGAAAATTTCTATTACCATGGAATGTACCAGTATCGCTATTGAAGAGGACCCCAAAGTCATCATTGATGCTACTCAGGGAAATTGTAGAGGTAGCTGGAAAGTTGACATTATTTTAGGTGATATGTGTGGCTTAATGGAGCACACTCAAATGGTTACTATCATGCACACCTATAGGGAAGGAAAATATAGTGTGAATTCCATGGCTTCTACCATTCTACATCTTGACAAGATTCAGTGTTGGAGAGGTGTCAATCAGCTACCCCAGAATACTCAGGACTTGCTTAGGCAGGAAATGAGAGTTGGATAATTTGGAGTCCAAGAAGTTTAAAAATTGGAGCTTGGGTTGAACACCTACTAGTGGGGATGAGCACTATCACATTTTCACTACCTCTACCTCTACTTATTTCATTTTCCATATGGCTTGTTGTGGAGGGTCTATAAATTGCAAAAGGGGTTTGACGTTGCATATCGACACAAGGTTTCATTTTAAATGCTATCATTACTCTGAATGGGTTCTAAATTAAAAACAATCTATAGAGGATTTTAGGAGATATAGAGTGGATTTAATTGATGCCAATTTCATTTTAATGCACCATCACCACATGTTAACCCCGATGGCCTCTCTAGTGAGGTTTCACAAGCCCCAAGATAATTACAACCATAATTACTGCTTGCAGCCTAACAAGACCATAATTCCTTTGTTTGAATTTCATTTCATCATTCCCTTCTACTGTCTTACAAAAAATTTGGGTTCTAAGTCAGGTGGGAGCATTTTTGTGGGTCACCATTCTAGTTCTGAACCCTCTAGTTTTGTATTTTTTTGGGTATTCAAGAACTGGCATTGACAGTCAAAGATGGAAGGTGATAGGAAGAGGATTAAGCTAAATAATATTGAGAAAGAATTCTCGTCTGACTCCATCATCATGTATTTCTGCAAGGAGGGAGGTATCCTTCCTTTTATGGAAAACCTCACGAGACATGACAAGATGATATCCAGGCAATTTGTTAAGACCTAGAATGAAAGGAAGGTTACAATCAATGGTAACACCTTTGAAATAAATGAGGAGGTTATCAACCAAGCCATAAGGATGCTGACTACTGATGGGAAATGGAAGAAAATAGATAAATTCCAGGCGAAAATGGAGTTTGCTCAATTTTTCAAGATTGAACATACCCTAGTTTCTAAAAATAGGGGATACAGCATCTCCGACCTCCCAGAGTTCTAGCCAAAAATGTGTAAGCTAGTGATCAAATATTTCACATTGAATGGCCACTATGATACGTTCTACAACTACCATCTTCTTTTTCTAAATTATTTTTGACATAAAGTGTTAATTTCCCTTCCTTTTTACCTTTTACACTCTTTGGAGTCTAATGTGAATGATGTTAATGAGGCCATTTCTCTTGGTAAGAAGTAGGTCTACCTCCACCAGGGCCTAATGTAGGAGCATACTAGGTGTAAGAGCAATCTTGTATCACCCAAAAAAAATAAAAATTCTGGTTTTGTTTTCAATAAGGGCTATCTTGTGCAGAGCTACTATTTATGGAAACTTACTAATCTTAGTAAGTTGGTCATACAATCTCAGATTGTTCTATTTTTTCCCTAGAGGTTCATTTTGGTCATATCAGCCTACCAGTAAAGTTTCATTGACAAATCAAGTCTAGCTTTGTAGATATTGAAGATTTTCAGTATTGGCAGCAGGGTACAGAAACTTCAAACTCAGTTTTGAAGGCTTTAGAGGCCCCAGATGAGGTTGAAGCTTTGAGTGACAAGCGCTTATGCGAACCAAGCCTGTAGAGAACTTCGTGACCTTTTCAAAATGGGGTTATAATAGTCAATTAGGTCAATTGGTGATGACTTATGGTTTTTGGGAGTTGGGTCACCTAAAATGGCAAAAAATGATTTTCCTTCAAAATTTTTGTTTGGGTTTCAAAAGTTATTTGAGCCGACTTTGATGTAATAAATTGTAAAATAAAATAATTCTAAGTTTGGTTGGCCTTATTGGCTACAATTCTAGAACCTTCCTAGGTGGTGGAAAATTGCCTATATAAGGAAGGTTGTACTGTTGTCTTAGGGAGTTCGGAGTTGTTCTAGGTAGATCTGGGTAATAGTTCGAGGCTTTGTCCTACAAGACATTGTAGGTGAAATGCCCATGTGGCTTTTCATATTGTAATTCTAAAATTTGTAAATCCACATTTGTGGAGATAATAAGAAGCTCATTTTCTGTTCTTGCATATTGGTGTTGTTTCTCTGTTTCTATTATGTGTTTGTGGTATTAAGGGGAGAACCCTTCATCAACTAGTATCAGAGCAGTTGACCCTTCATTAGTGGTATCAGAGTGATTGACCCTTCATCAAGTGGTATCAGAGTAGTTGTGGCCCTTCATCAGTGGTATCAGAGTAGGAGTTCCTGAGTGTGTAAACAGATCATCGATTGTGAGGCAGTTTGCACCAAGACCATAGGTTAGGGTTTCTATGTAAATAAATTGCCAACTATGAGGTAGTTTGCACCAGAACCCCTATTGCTAGCCCCAAGTCCTGTAAAACCCAAACCACCCCTACTTTGCGGTCAGGCCCCAAACATACCCTTAACCCTAGTAATTTCTCTCAGCCTCCTCCTAGAAAGCAAAATAAAATCATCAGTAACATGGATTTCCCTCCGAATACTGATCCCCAACCCATGTCTACTCGTCGCTCCTCTCGTATTGATAAAGAATAGGGAAAAAGAGCTATCAGAGAGCTCATGATCCAAGAGGATGCCTTGGTGGACTCTCTCAGTAGAGAAGGCTCAGATAATGTTTCTGATCAAGTGGAAATAAAGGTGGACGAAGACATCCAAACTATCTTGGCTAAGGAGGAAATATTGGAAAATGATCCCATTGCTTATAAAGGGACAACGGGTAACAGTTTGATGGGGAGAATCAAGTACCAATTTGTGTGCTTAGAAAATACTAATAATAAGGTCACCTGAAACCTTGATATCACCAATAAAAGACTGGTGGATGTCAGTAAATTTTCTCTCAAGGTGATGCACGTGTCTATAACCACACTTTTCCTTCTCAATGAGAAGGCTTCAGAAGGCAAAGATTCTATCGAAGGAAACCGTAAACTCTTCAAATTTCTTAATGAGGAGCAGACTGACTTGTTTCTCCCTAAGCTTTTATGGGATAGGAAGTGTCTCTATGGCTGGATGTGCACGGGATGACAAAGACTAGTGCTAGTTCCTAGCCTTTTTTTGGATGGGCTCTATTAATTTCTACATGTTTAAGACTTAAAGTTATGTTTTTAGCCCTACATGGCATATTTTCTTGTTATTGTTGGATCTTTCCAAGACTATTTCGTGGTTGTTTGATAATCAGTGGCTATGGTGGATTATTTCTTGTTTTTATGTTTTTTTATCGTGGTAGAGGCTATGTGTGCTTGAATGATGCTCTCTAAGATGAATTAATTTTCTATTAATTCCCTTAGTTAGCCTCTCTTTGTTCCATGGGCCAACACCCTTTTGTTGTTGCTATTTTTAAAAACATTATCAATTGCAAATGAGAATGAACCCTGAAATTCTTCCCAATTGTAAAATGTAAAACAAAGGGTAGTTAAGTTAAATGTGGCATAATTGTATGGTCCTTCCTTTACATGATAATTTGATGTGATTTCATCTCATTTAAATTAAATTACTTGAAAGGAAAAATTTTGTATGGATAGCGACCATTTACACTTCAATCTCTTACCTCTTGAGCCACATAATAAGACTCATAAAACTAGGTTATGAGTTTCTTCTTGCAGTTGTCTAAAATCTACTGATTTAATTTACTACTACATTACATTGTTTTAGATTTTATTGGCCTTATCAGATGGCACTCACACACCAAATGCAGTACCATCTATGAGTACCATGTAGCTTTCACAACTAAATTGACTTCTTTCCCTAGAGCATTTATCATGTGAAGTTTTAGTCATAGAAATGGTTTACAAATTGCAGCCAGAAGTATAGAAACTTTTGTTAACTTACTCTAGAGCCGAGGATGGAACTATATATATATATGACCATTTTACCACATGTTTCTCAAATTTGAGCTTTTGATTATCTATTTTTCAAGCAACAACTCCCTCCTCTCGTGCAGTCCCTGATGCTTTTGTTCCCTTATCCAACCCTTCTTTTCCATTGATCTCTATTGTTGCACATTATGCTAGTGCTTCTCTCTCCCAACTGCAGTTGGTTGGTCCAAATTGCCTCACCCCTTTGGCTGCATCTTGTTCATCTTGCAACATTGATGGTGGGCTTCAACCTATTCAAAATTCTCTTGTGCGACATGGTGGTTTGAATGTTGAAACACTAACTTTGTATGAGAAACATCCCACTTACAATGGCTTGATGTAGGATTTGTTAGGTAATGTTACTTGTTGCTTTAGAATTTATTATTTTGATGACCTATTTCTACACCAGTAGTCTCCTCGAGCCTCTCCCCATCATGGGTCACAACCCTTCTTTTGTTCTCGTCATTCTTCATGGTTTTACCAGGATGTGTCTTTGGGGAAGCTTGTTGTAGCTTCTAGCTATATGGGTCAGTCCATTTCATGCCCTGCCTCTCGGTCTTTGGTGGACTCAACTATGGTCCCCTCTCCTCCTAGCCCACACCTGTGTCCTTCCCATCTTGTCATCCCTCCTGGCTTGTCTCTTCTTCCATCCACCCCTAATCCCATCTCTATTTTTGACTGGGACTCTAAGCTTGTTGTTAAACTATCCCATGCTAGCTTAGACCCCCTTGCTTTGAGGTGCCTCAAATGGGGTTTAAAGTTTTTCATTGCCCCACTAGCCATTCCTCATATCGACTTTCTCACTAGCATTGAGAATGTCATTTGTTCCCTTCCCAAGGAGGATGCCTAAGTTATCAAACAAGATTGTGCTATAGTTCTTAGATGTGCCAAGCTTCCAAGGGGTAACATTCCCAGTGCTGAGATTTGTGCCTTGAACATTCTTTTGAGCAATAATGAATTAATTATCTCTAAAGATGACAAAGGCAGTGCCAGTGCCATTCTGGATAGAAATGTCTATACTAATAAAATAGTAGAGCTCCTCTCTGAAACTAGAAGCTATAGAATTCTTTTCTGCAACCTTTGCTCCAAAATTTTGGAGCAAGTCAAATCTACCATTGTTGGCACCTCCTTTGATGATGCTACTAAGAAGCATCTTCTTCCTTCAAAAGAAGTGACTCCGTGCATCTATGGGGTACCAAATATTCATAAGGCCCACATTCCTTTGATGTCCATCATTAACACCATTAGATCCCCTACTTATTATTTAGCCTCTTTTCATGATGGGGTGATCTCCCTTTTGGTGGGTAAGACCGACACCTTCACCAAAGATTCCAACCATTTTGTCCAATTCTCCAAGTATATCAAGTTTGATAGTAATGATATCCATGTTAGTTTTGATGTTTTCTCTCTTGTCACCAAGGTACCTATTCTTGACTGGATTGAGATCATCAAAGACAAAGTGAATAACAAAATTCCCTCCTTAGTGGAGCTTTTCTTGTGATTTTACCTTCTCCTTCGAGGAAGTGATCTATGAGTAGGTCACTCGGGTGGCCATGGGCTCCCCTCTTTGCCCTATCATTTCCAATCTCTTCATCGAGCATTTTGAGGATATTGCTCTGTGTTCCTTTCGCTCAAACCTAAATGGTGAAAATAGTATATGGACAATACAAATGTCTATTGGCCCCATTGTTGGGACAAGATGGAAGAGTTTCATTCTCACCTCAATGCTGTCACTCCATGTATCTATTTCACTAAGGAACTTGAAGATGACAATCAATTATCCTTCTTGGATGTTTTTCTCCTCAGAAAATCTAACGATTCCCTAGGTCGTTGGGTTTTTTGCAAGGTGGGCCACATTGATTTATATCTTCATGCATCCTCTCACCACCACTTGTGCCAAAAGATTGGGATCCTTAAAATGCTTTCTCATAGAGCCTATCTCATTTACGACAAAGAGAACTTAAACCAAGAGCTACGACATCTCCAACAAGTCTTCAGGATTAATGGGTATTCCAATAGGCAAATCTCTAGGGCCTTCCTCCAAGCCAAATCATATTTTCTTATTGTTTCTCCTCCTAACTCCTCCTAGCTCCTGCTTCCCCCTATGGCATTGATTGCTTTTGTTGTATGTATTTCTCACAAAATCTCCAAAAAAAATCTTATGAGAGGTCTTTTTTTTTTCCTTTAAACCCTTCCCTACCATCAGGAATTGTATCCCTCCTGTCAAAGATTCTATGGATATCCTTTTGTATTCACAAGTCTACAAAGTGGTATGCTTTTTTGGTTCTCCTTATATTATAGAAATTGGTTTCCCTTTAATCATGAGGATCAAAGAGCATGATGTTGACATCAAGCATGAACGGGTTCTTAACTTAGCCTTAACAGAACACTCCTCCTCTACTTTACATCACATCTATTTGGATAGCATCCTTATCCTCTTTAAAGAGGATAATTTCTTCTAGCAGAAGGTTATGAAGGCCATCGAGATCTTTAACCATATGGCTAATCTCAACTGGGATGAAGGGTTGACATTAAGTCCCTTATGGCATCCCTTGTTATCCTCCATCAACCACCATCCTCATCCTCACTCCTGATTTCTCTTCTCATCCCTTTGATTTTCTTGTTCTTCTTTCTTGGTTCATTTTTATTGTCACCCCTCCTTTTCTTGCTCCCTCTCTTGTTCCTATTCTTGCACCCTCTCCATGCATGTCCCTCCAAGGTGGTGTGGTTTCCCTTCTTTATCCTTTGTCTTCCTCTAGGATTTAATTATTTCATCCTTCTTTTCCCCCCCTTCATGGTCTCCTTTAGTTGTGTTCCCCTCTGCTTGTTGGTTGTTTATGTGTCTTCTTCTTTTTCTCTCCCCTTTGTCATGGTTTCTCTTCCCCCTGAGTTTTTCATTTTCTTGTTCTTATTTTTGGCATTTTTGTCTCGTTGTTTTTAAGGTCTTTTACTTTCGTTATTTAATTTTTTTTTAATCTATTTTTATTCATTTGTCTATTTTCTGATTCATTTGTATTTATAAGTATATAGTTTTTATTTTTATTTTTTGTTTTTATATCATTAGATACTCATATTCTTAAAAAATGTGAATATGGTTATTCACTTATATATGTTTATTCTTTTAATAGTTTTTCTCTTTTCATTTGATTTTTAAATTTTAAATTTTATTTTTAAGATTTATATTTTTCACACATGAATATATATACATATATGTTTATTCCTTTTTTAATATTTTTTGTCTTTTCATTTGATTTTTACCTCTTATATTTTCTTTTTCTTTTTCTTTTTTAATATTTTCAGACACATATATACATTATATACATATACATATACATACATGTACATGTACACACACACACACACACACACAATTTTTTTCCTCTATAATAGGCATTGGCATTGAAATTATTATTAATCATTTTAAATAAATTATACATATAACTTTCTCCATTCATGTAGGCACTGGTAGAAAAGAATAGGGGCATTCTCCTATTTATAGAAATTTAAAGATTTACCCTCAGTATATTGAGAGGATAAGATAATGCAGACATTTATGTTTCTCATTTACACTACATCATTTTTGTACTTTTTTCCATTTTTACATTATATTGGGAGGTAGTCTTTCCATCTTATTTTGTCTACCAGAGTGATCATACTACATATTGATGACCGACACATTCATCTATCTCTTGTTAAAAACATTTTTCTCATGCCATGCTGACATCATTGTTAGTATCATTCATATAATCAATGAAATAATAAACGAGGTGATCATTTTATTAGATAGAACAATTGAGAGGTTACCTTTTGTGATCATCTGTTAACTAATAGGGTATGTCTATGTAGGTTAGTAGAAAGGTAGCTGACAAATAACAAGGAACTAATTACCATGTAAGTATGTGAGTATTGGTAAAAGATGGGGGCTAGATCCCTGGTAAAAACCAACTGCATTTGGTAAATGACAATCGAAGCATTACTTTATATGAAATTAAGGCTAACTATACTTTAGATTAAAGCTCATAAGGATAGAAATACATTTTGATTATATGTTTCCTTATAGTATTTGTATAACAATGTGTATTGAATGGATATGTCAAGTAATTTTGATCCATATAGAGTGCTCTGTTTATAGTGATCTCAACTTAGATTCTTGAGGAGCCAAACAAGGATGTGTTGGTTAGGCCTAGAAGCCTTCAGAGATAAGCCAAGCTGGTTAGTCCATACTCTAATCATTGGTTTCCTTTATGCATAACAGGTTTTATCTTATCAGAATTATGTTTGATCTTAATTATGGGGGCTTTGTCCAATATATGAGCCTTGATTTCGATCGAGAGACATAATTTGGTTTTGAATAGTTTTGAATGAGGCTAGCATAGAAGTTATAATCCTTAATTTATATGCCAGAGATCCAAATAATACTATTTGGTTCAATATTCAACCAATCTATTGGAGCAAAATCCTTAAACAGTACATTATACTATTCATACTAGTAAGGCTATATCCATTTAGCATAGCCAAAATGACTTGTTGGGATTATGGAAAGGTGAGTTACTAAGAGGGGAGGGGTTAATCAGTAACCCTAAAAACTCTTAGCTCATCTTCTAACAAAGTAATTCATTAACTGACTATAGTATTTACTATCTCTGTACATTGAATAGCATAACTAAAATGTAAATACTTCTAATCTTATCAAATAAGAATTCATGATACTTCATACACATAACACTATTATTTTGGTATCACAGAAACCCTTGTCAGAAGGTAAAAACTTTGGTACATATGACACCCGCAAAGCTTTACTAACTGCACTAATAAAGTTTTTTGGTTAAGGTTGCAATATTTGATCACCTCTAATGATCTTACCCTATTAGGAGTAACAAAAAGATCTATGAGGATCTACTTGGTTAAATTATTTTAGAAACACAATTAATTGTGCACTTGGTTAAGAGATTTATAAAAAGGCTATTAGGTCTACTCTCTTAAGAGATTTAAGTCTATAGAAATGGTTAGAATGCAATAGTGAAATTTATTTATATATAGAAACTAAATTTTCTTGATTTTAGATCTGATAAGTATTTAGGTATTATCACCTTGTTGTAATAGATCTCTTCTCTAAATTATGCCCAATAGCATTCTAATCTAATATCTAATTCATTCCTTGAATACTCTATCAATGCTTCATCTTCACAATCCCATTTGATCTTTATATGTCTATATGTGTGGCGAATTCATGTGTGATACATGTCAAACTAACATCTTTACAATTCTTATAACAAAGGATTTTGAGCTAATTAAGGTTATGGAAACATCTAGTAAACCTAAGATCAGTGATCCAAATAAATAACCTAAACATCATTACATTGGGATCATGAATCATTAAATGATTACATCCATATTAAATTTTCATCTTGATCTTGGTAAAACATTTTCTCGCTCGGTGTAAACCATTTACCTTGTAGTTTGTATCATTAGAAACTTCTATGTCATTTCCTAGTTAACTTGTTATACACTACATTCATCACTTAGTAATTAACTAACACTTAGTATATAAGAATGCTCTTTTAAACTATGCTTGGTTCTCAGTCAAGACTATGTTTAGTTATTATAATAGTCTACCTTGTTCTTTACTTGGTATCCATTCTTGGTGTGTTGACCAACAAGCCTATTTGCTTCCTTTACTAATTGTATGTGTGACACTAATGACAACATATAACTAAAATTCTCTGCCTTTGGCACGAGTGAAAAACACACATAAGTATGCCTTAAGAAAAAATTCAAAACTATAAATTCCCCCTTTGTATGTGCCTCGATAAGTATGCAAGTTATTTACACATCTTCTCCCTTGTAAGTATACATATCTATAAATATCTTTTCCCCCTTTTTTGGAATAATTTAGAAAAGTGTATATACTTACAGCTTATCAAAAATAGTTTGATGGGTTTTCTTCAAGTTGGCGAAGAGGTTTTCCCATTCCTCTTTCAAACTATCTAAGGAAATATTCTCCAGACCAACTTGTGCATGCATATAAAATATATGATTTATGACAGATAGCTCGAAAGAAGCTACTAGATATTTGGATTTTTTTGCATGCCTTATCATCACCTCAATGTGTGGTACCAACTCTTCTTGAAGCTCGATTGTTTGATTCGGTATCCTGTATCATGTCTACTTCTCTTCTCAGCTCACACTAGTAAATTTTAGCTTATTTTTCGATGAGGATTAGTCAATTTTTAGACAACAATTTGTCAACCAAACAACCATAACTATTGTCAAAAAATTTTTTTTAGTTATGTGACATACTATGGCCTTTTCTAAATTGTAACATATATAGTGGTTGAATTATTGATGGACCCACCGTCAAAATAATCACTTCAACCTAGAAGAACTGGCAGCCACTCATTTCATCTATGTGACCAATGTTAGTCAAAATTGTGAGGAATTATGGTCGGAATAGTCATCGAGTGTATAGAATTCTCTTCTAAATGACAAATCAATGGTGGTTGAAGGTGCACCAAGAGATAGTAAAAAAAGTGACAAAAAATTTAATATTTAAAAAAAAATAAAAAATAATATCAAATTAGGCATAGCAATCAACTTTTAATTGTTTACAAATATTCACTTGTCTGCTCATGAAGACATAGTCTAGTGTTTATATTATTACACTCTCTATTCAATGCAACATTGATAGGAAAATCATCCATTGATTGGTATTATAATTTTTAATCATTCCATGTACTGATCATATTGTTTTGAAGTCTTAAAATCAAAGAATTTCAGCCCTTTGATTGACTGTTCTTGTACAGTGCTACATGGCATGCAAATAATCTTTGTCTACAAGTTTTGATCATTCCATGTACTGATTATATTGGTTAGATATCTTGTTATTAGTTGAATGTGGGCATCATGGTTCTAAACATCAAGATTTATATGACAAACATCAAGTTTCATGATAAGTTTCATGATTAAGTTTCTTGATATGGTAGATTCATTCAATGAGTTTTTCACCAATTCATGGTGTTCATTATTCTAACAATGGACATCATTGTCCTTACGATAATATCACCATTTCAAAGATATGAGATATTTTCATTGATATCAAAAAATAGATCTAAACATATGTTTAAGAGGAGAGTAGTCACAGTGAAAAAAATAAGCAATCAACAACATATAGAAGTAGGTGTTTTTGACCATTGAATCTATGTCATTGGTTTAGTTTGAGCTTCACTTGGTTTCGACAATAGTTTAATATTCTCTACTTAACAAGGCCAACCATGTGAAGGTGGAAGCTCATTTGGCACCTACCCCTCCCTAACATAACTCTAAATTCCCCATTAACATCTAATAAAATTCATTCACTCTAGCCTCCACTACATATATGTCTTCTCATAATCTAAAAACTCTCCATCATTGATTCTCATCAATGTACAAATAAAATTATGACGAAAAATGCTTAGTCCCTAATTCAATCTTTGACAAATATAATTGTGATAGAACACTTAAAGAATATGGAAAGCAATTCATGAACAACAAGCTACGTTGTAGTGCAAATTTTCAAGTAGAACAAGCATTTTATAAACAAGAACAAATGATTTTTATTAGTAAATAGAAGTCCATAATGAGTAAGTAGTGAGATTCATTCAAGAAACAACAATATAATAACAACTTACATTATTTAGCATTAGTTTCAGATGCAACTCTCAAAATTTCACATAAAAAATAAAATTTGGCAAGTGATCATTCTTAGCTGTTGTTGTTCATATGTATTTTAATATAAAACAACAGCAACTAAGAATGATCGCTAGTCAACATCTATTGAATAGAAGGTACTCCAACCACTTTCATCATGATAACTCTCCACCATTGATTCCGATCATCATTGACAACTCTATTTTCTGAAAGTTTGCATATTATTAATAAAATCCAATATGCTCTTGTATGATCCCAAACCTACAAGGAGAAAAAGGTATGATGTCAAATGTGTTATCAAGCACTAACCAAATGATCACTAGCATATTTTATGCATGGATGAGAAACATTCTGAGAAGAGGTATCAGTGGAGGCCAAAGAAGTGATATTTGTGAAGGTTTTATAGAGCTTCTCCTTAAATTATTGAGCTTCTCTTTATTTTGAGAATAGTTTAACATTCTCTTCTTAACATGGCCAACCAGATGAAGGTGGAAGCTCATTTGGTGCCTCCTAGGAGCCTCTTATGACCCTTTACGACATTTTAAGACCTCTAAAATGTGTTCTTAGGGATCGTAAAGGGTTGTAAAGAGTCATAAGGGATCCTAGGACACAACAGCTGAGAAACATAAATGTAGGCATCATGGTCACATTTTTTTGGAAACACAACATAATTGAGTCGTATACCCAGATGATGAAATGCAACCACTACTCCTTTAGTTCCAAGTCGACACTACAGGATCCAAAACCCATAGATAAGGAATAAATTTAGAGAGCACAGAAGGAGGGCCATAACGACCAAAATAATATAGGGACCCTATATTATTTTGGTCATTACGGCCCTCCTTCGATCTCTAAATTTATTCCTTATCTATGGTTTTTGGATCCCACGATGTCAACTTGTAACCGGAGGAGTGATTGTTGTGTTGCATCATCTGGGTATACCATTCAATTATGTTGTGTCTCCAAAAAATTGTGAACATGATGCCTTCATTTATGTTTCTCAGCTATTGTGATATCTACATTTATATTTCTCAACTATTGTGTTTATGTGCATGTTTTTTTATGTATTTGGCTTCTCTCCCTCACATCCAAACTAAGATTTTCCCACTCTGAATCAAGAATGCACATGCAACAGGTATGTATGTTTTATGAAACACCTATCCAAAATAGAATGGGAAGACATCTTTCTAGCATGGGCCTGGATCCTTCAACAATTAGTTCTATAATAAGGTTAATTTTTAATTTTGTTTAATTTTATATTGAAAATCATAATGAAGTCATAAACAACAAATTTTTTTATGAGATTATCAAAATATGTCCAATGTATCTACTTAAAATTCTAAAAAAAAAATTTACTATCTATAATAGCCCTTTGTTAACCACATTTACGCATATAGTCCCAACAAAGTAGTGCAAAAAATACATAGAGAAGGCATCATAGAAATTTTATTTCTTCTTTCACCATTGAATCAATCTTGGCGACACTAGCTACCTCTTGAGCCTTGCACAAGTTGCACTCATTTCCTACATCACATATAGATGTAGATGGGGTAGATGTAAATGTGGTCTCATCGACCCACCGAAAGTATTGACATCCACTATTTCCCTACAATACCAAATGTACATCAATTCTTCATAAAATGATTAGTGTTCACATTATATTTAAACAAAAAATATAATTATGTATCCAAACCTTTTTCCTATTTGGGAAAACCCAAAATTGATGACCAAGATTACTTGTGCATGATGTCTTCAACATGCATGGGCCAACGCCACATTGACACATCTAGGCACATTGACTGAAGTCGTCGATGTTATTTTGACAAATATTACATTATCACAAATATTTTAGTCAATATTTTCTTCATTCATACTAATTATAATTACAATAAAAAGAAACATACTAATGATCTAGGCCCAGGCTAGAATGATAAAAACTTATAATACCAATCAGTGAATCCTTTTCCTATCAATGTTGCATTGAATATAGAGTTTAATAATATAAACACCAAACTGTGTCTTCAGGAGAAGATCACATTGACATACACCAACCATACACACCCATCCACTCATGTCAAGATCTTGTGAATCCAAGAAAATGTAAGTCAATAACACAAAAAATATAACTTAAACTCACCAAGACTCTCCACAAGACTTCTAAATGATATATTTGGTTTTATTGACTTAAATTTTCTTGGATTAAAGGACTTTAGAATATACTCCAAAAGTGATTATGTAATGATGAAAGTGAGAGGGGAGGATCTTGATTTAGGTCAATGGATATTTCAACATGATTTTGGACAAGATCTTGACATGAGTGGATGGGTGTAGATGGTGGGATGGGGGGTTTATTGCTGAAGATTCTTGGTGAGTTTAAGCCTTTTGAAGCACTTTAGAAATATTGAATACATCATTTCTTTCCAACTATTTGACATAGCCTAGGAAATCATTGGTTCTTCAAGACAAAGATTGTTTGCATGCCAAGCACTGTACAGAAACATTCAATAAAAGGACTGAAATTATTTGATTTTAAGACTTCAAAACAATATAATCAGCACATGGAATTATCAAAACTTATAATACCAATCAATGAATGCTTTTCCTATCAATGTTGCATTGAATAGAGAGTTTGATAATATAAATACCATACTATGTCTTCATGAGCAGAAAAGTGACTGTTTGTAAAGAAATAAAAGTTTATTGCTTGGTATTTCATTACATTATCTTCCTAGACCATACACACCTCCACAAATGAAGGACTAAAACCATAGGATGGTCTAGGAATTTATAATACGTCCTTTATTATAAAGAAAAATAAAATATAGAACTCAAGTCCCAAAGAAAAACTGAATGGCCTAGGTGTCCTACACCAATACACCCCCATGTAAGTCAATATTATAAGGTCCTTGAATCCAAGAAAATATAAGTCAATAACCCCAAATATATAACTTAGAAGTCTTGTGAAGAGTCTTGGAGAGTTTAAGCCTTTTGAAGCACTTTAGAAATATTTGGTGTTATTGACTTACATTTTGGACAAGATCTTGACATGAGTGGATGAGTGTGGATGGTGGGATGTGGGGTATATTGGTGAAGAGTCTTGGTGAGTTTAGGTCTTTTGAAGAACTTTAGAAATATTGAATAAATCAGTGCTTGCCAACTATTTGACAGAGCCTAGGAAATCATTGGTTCTTCATGAAAAAGATTGTTTGCATGCCAAGCACTGTATAGGTACAATCAATAAAAGGACTAAAATTATTTGATTTTAAGACTTCAAAACAATATAATCAGTACATGGAATGATCAAAAATCATATATAATATGATCAATGAATTCTTTTCCTATCAATGTTGTATTGAATAGAGTGTTTAATAATATAAACACCAAACTATGTCTTCATGATAAGATCACATTGACCAATACACCCCCCATCCCACCATCCACACCCATCCACTCATGTAAAGATCTTGTGAATCCAAGAAAATGTAAGTCAATAACACCAAATATATCACTTAAAACTCAAAAGACTTAAAGTCACCAAGACTAAATCACCAATACAGCCCCCATCCCACCATCAAGACCCATCCACTCATGTCAATATCTCATCCAAAATCATGTTAAAATATCCATTGACCTAAATCAAGATCCTTCCCTCTCACTTCATTACATAATCACTTTTGGAGTATATTCTAATGTCCTTGAATCCAAGCAAATGTAAGTCTTGTGGAGAGTCTTGGTGAGTTTAAGAGTCTTGGTGAGTTTAAGATTCTTGGTGATTTTAAGTGATATATTTGGTGTTATTCACTTACATTTTCTTGGATTCAAGGACTTTAGAATATACTCCAAAAGTGATTATGTAACGAAGGAAATGAGAGGGAATGATCTTGATTTAGGTCAATGGAAATTTCAACATGATTTTAGACAAGATCTTGACATGAGTGGATGGGTGTGGACCTTGTGTAGCTTCCCACCTTATACCACCTCCTTCAACACTCCTTTTTTTGTGGACTATGCCAAAATGAAATAAAATGAAATGTGCTGGTAGGCGGGATATATGTATAAAATTTGACTTGTAAATAACTATAACCCAACTAGATCATTTAAATCCATATTAAATCTTGTAAATTTGACTTGTAAATAACTATAACTGTAGATTTACAAGATGAATAATAAATTATGCCACAATGAACTACAAGTAGAGATAGATTACATATATGAGAGATAAATTATATGCCACAATTAACTTAAATTGTTTTCATTTTTCATGGGTTTTAAACCCTAATCTATGCACTTCTAATAGTGTTCACACCACCATTGGAAATGGCATGAACACCATTAGAAGTGGCCCATGAATTTCCACTTCTAATGGTGTTTAATTTCTAGAGATACAGAGCAGTCAACTATGAACTGTTAAAAATTTAGAATAAAACCTCTCTTAATTATGTACCCTTAGTTGTAGACAAAAAATAATGATGTGCTCTGAGTCCCTGACAAAAAATCATGTCCTAAACATGGAAAAAAACCCCAAAATGTTTGTAATGAATTCAAATTTACAAGGGGTACATTTTTTTTCAAATTGTTTTCATTTGTCAGGGGTTTGAAACCCTAATCTCTGCACTTCTAATGGTGTTCACGCCACTATTAGAAGTGGCCCCTGAATTTCCACTTCTAATGGTGTTCAATTTCCAGAGATACAAAGTAGTCAACTAAGGGTGGGTTCTTTGTTTCCTCATCAACTGAGTTCAAGGTAAAATTGATGCTACTTTTGGTTTCATTGTAAAAAAATGTTGAATAAGTATTTGAATATCATGAAAGTGCAAAAAATAAAAGCTATTAAAAACTCAATCGCAAGACAAAAAAACTCTATTTAACTATGAATTGTTAAAAATTAAGAATAAATCCTCTAATAATTGTGTGACCTTAGTTGTAGATAGAAAATAATGATGTGCTCTCAATCCCTGATAGAAAATCATGTCCTAAACATGGAAAAAAAAATCCCCCAAAATGTTTGCAATGAATTCAAATTTACAAATGGCACCATTAGAAGTAAAAAGAGTAGGGATTTGTAGGGTTTCAAACCCATGACAAATGGAAACAATTTGAAAAAAAATATTAAAAATGTACCCTTCATTAAGAAAATGCCAAAAAATTGAATCTCTTACCAAGGCTACAATGAAATGGTTGAAATCAAATGCCTCTTCCTCTTGATGCTTGCTTGGGTTTGAGAATAGAAATGTGGAAGAGAATAAGATGCCACAACTTACAAGATAGATGCATATAGGGGATGTCCACATACAACTTCCCTCCTTATCGCCTCCTTCGGCACTCCTTTGCTCATGGACTATGCCAAAATGAAATAAAATGAAATGTACTAGTAGGGAAGATATATGAATAAAATTTGACTTTTTTTTTTTACTTCTATTCTCATGTTGGTTGGAATTACAGCCACTCTTTAGGGTTTTAATTCTGACCAACATGGGAATAGAAGTAAAAAAAATCAATTTTTTCTTCTATAAACTGATGCAGAGGCAGGGTAGATACAAGCAGAATCAAGCAGAATTGAGTCCACTTGAATCCACAACAAGCCCTTGCTCAAAGTTACACAATGGAAGCAATATAATATCACATGAAATCAATGGAAACACAATGGATATGAGACAATCAACTGGCAGCAACAACAGAGAATTATATTATTTCTTTCAACATGCCCAGCTGTGAGGCCTTCCGGGTTTCGGCCTTATACAATGAGAATTATGAATTCAGAATTACAGCTTGCATCCTATCTTTTTCTCCAATGATGTATCTTGATAATCCTTCCTATATCTTTCCCATGATCCTCTACTACATCAATCTAGACCCCTTATATAGCCAGCTAAGCCACAAGTCGGCCAGTCAGGCATTTAATTACAATATAGGTCCAGTCTCAAGATTTAAACCAAAACTAATGCTAGAATGAATATAAATTGATGCACCTTTGGATTTAGGTCCTAAATTGACCCAAGAAAATTCATTTAAGTTTGCAAGGTCCCATATGAGCACACAGAACATCGCAAGAAGAAACACCACACGTTTCACCCAAAAACTGGCAGGAAATAGGTCCTGAGGCAAAATAGGCATAAATTTTTACTCATAATGAATTGGAGTTTTCGCTCTTGGGAAATGATATTAATTTAGGTCCAGTTTAAGTACTTAAGTGAAAAAAATAAAATTCTTTATAGATCAAGGTCGCCACTATGAACAATCAGCACCAAAACTGCAGTAACAACTCAGACATGAAAGCTGGCAGAAAATAGGTCCTGTGCCAAAAAGGCCATAACTTTTGACTCATAATGAATTGGAAGCTGAGATCTTGGGGAATGATATTAATTTAGGTCCCCTTGAATCCCTTAAGTTATAAAAATAATATTCCTTATGGATCAATAGAATCAACATGAACAATCAGAACCAAAACTACAGGAAAACACTATTCCGACGGCAAGGAAAATAGTTGTAGCTTTGAAACAATCCATCCAAACTTGATGTGCTCATAGGAGAAGGTTCCCAAATAGGTCCCCAACATTATGTAAGCTTCACACACCATGAAACTATCAAATTAAAATATTATAAAGAAAACTACAGCAAACAGGTACAAAAATCAGAAAATGTTTTTGGTTGATGCAAGATTGCCAAAGACCCAAGATGCTCCTGCATCAAACACCTAGGGTAAATAAAGAACTGATGTCCAAATCAGAAACTACTCATACTCTGACCTGAATCATAAATATCCAACTCAGCTTTTGTAATCCATGAACTATCCTCAACGGGCTTGTCTTTCCACTAAACTAGATATTCCATGTAGTCTTTTCCTCTTGTACTCTTGCCAACTCTACTATTCAAGATCTTTTCAATGATGTCACTATTCTTCTTAAGATAGTCTGGATCATCTTCTATGTCATCATTTGATTCAAAGTACTCAAATATATTAGCAATGTTGAATATAGGTGATATATCCATGTCCTCTGGCAATTCTACTTCATAAGCATTTCCACTGTCAAACTTCTTCAGAATCTTACAAGGTCCAAACTTCTTCATTTTCAACTTGTTGTAGGTACCAACTGGAAATCTATTCTTCTTCAAATGAATCATAACCTCATCTCCAACTTCAAAATATTTATGTCTCCTTCTCTTGTTTTCTCTTTGTTTATAATTCAGATTACTGTCCTCCAAATTCTTTTTAACTTCATCATGTAAAGTTCTCATGTATTCTACAAAATGATTAGCTTCAGCACTTCTTCTGGTCTCAGTAGGTAAATCTCTTAGTTCTATGGTTCCCTTAGGATGAAATCCATTAACAATCTCAAATGGTGTCTTCTTAGTGCTTCTATTCACTGGATTATTATATGCAAACTCTGCTTGTGGCCAAATCAAATCCCAATTAGCAGGTTTCTCTCCAACTAAACATCTCAACAAGTTTCCCAAACTTCTGTTCACAACTTTAGTCTATCCATCTATCTGAGGGTGAAATGTAGAACTAAACTTCAAATTAGTATTCATCTTCTTCCAAAGTGTCCTCCAAAAATAACCAGTAAACTTAGTATCTCTGTCTGAAACAATAGATTTAGGCAAACCATGCAATCTTACCACTTCCTTGAAGAATAATTCAGCTACATGTAATGCATCAGATGTCTTCTTGCAAGGTATGAAATGAACCATCTTAGAAAATCTATCAACCATTACCAAAATAGAATCATTAGCTCTCTAAGTTCTAGGAAATCCAAGAACAAAGTCCATACTCACATCTTCCCAAGGTCTATCAGGTACAGGAAAAGGTGTATACAATCCTAAATTTTGACTAGTTCCTTTTGTTGTTTGGCAAATTCTGCAACCTCTAACCATTCTCTGTACATCTCTGTAAATCTGTGGCCAAAAGTATCTTTCTAAAATCAAATTCACTGTCTTATCAATCCCAAAATGTCCAGCAAGTCCACCACTATGTTTCTCCTTCATTATGTTCTCTCTCATAGATCCTCTAGGTATGCACAAATGAACTCCTTTAAACAACATGTCTTCTTAAATGAAATAATCAAACCACTTATCACTCACTGTGTGTTCTTTAAAATCTTTCCAAGGCTCTAAAAAATCAATGTCAGCCTCATACAAATACTTCAAATCATCAAAACCAAGTACTTCAACTCTCATTTCTATCAGAAAATTTCTTCTTCTACTCAAGGCATCATCAACCTTATTTGACTGTTCACTCTTATGCTTCAATGAAAAGGAAAAATTCTGCAAGAACTCAACCAACTTCATATGTCTCTGATTTAACTTATTCTGACTTCCCAAATACTGCAAAGCTTTATGGTCAGTATACAACAAAAAATATTTAGGCATCAAATAATGTCTCCACTTCTTCAAAGCTTGAACAATAGAATAGAATTCCTGGTCATAAACTAAATATTTTCTCTTAGCATCATTCAACTTTTCACTAAATAAAGCTATAGGTTTTCCTTCTTGACTCAAAACAGCTCCAATTGCACTACCACTAGCATCACATTAAACCTAAAAAACTTTATTAAAATTACGCAAAGCAAGTGTAGGCAACTCTGCAATTCTTTGTTTCAATGTTTCAAAACTCCTTTGTGCTCCATGTGTCCATTTGAAATCATTTTTATCTCCTCTCATAGTTTCAGTCATTGCATTACAAATAGAACTAAAATTTCTGATGAACTTCCTATAAAAACTTACCAATCCATGAAATGATCTTACCTCTCCAACATTCTTTAGTGTAGGCCAATCAAGTATAGCTCTCACTTTCTCAGGATCCATCTTTAATCCATTAGCTGAAATTACAAAACCAAGGTACACAATATCTTCTTTCATAAATGAACATTTCTTCAAATTAATCAGCAACTTTTCTTCCTTCAATCTCTGCAATACTTGTCTGATATGTTCAAGATGTTCCTCCTTACTCTTATTGAATATCAAAATGTCATCAAGATATACAATCACAAACTTACCCAAGAATCTTTTCAGAACTTCATTCATCAGCCTCATAAAAGTACTAGGTGCATTAGTCAAACCAAAAGGCATAACCAACCATTCATACGAACCTTCAGTAGTCTTAAAAGCAGTTTCCATTCATCCCCTTCTCTGATCCTTATCTGATGATATCCACTTTTTAAATCAATCTTTCTGAAATACTTTGCTCCACTTAAACTATCCATTATGTCATCCATCCTAGGCAAAGGAAATTTGTACTTTACTGTTATCTTGTTTATAGCTCTAGAATCAGTGCACATTCTCCATTCTCCATTCTTTTTAGGTGCTAATACAATAGGTACTATGCAAGGACTCAGACTTTCCTTAATCAAACCTCTTTCAAGCAATTCTTGCACTTGTCTATTCAATTCAGTCTTTTCATCAGGTGTCAACCTATGTGGTGCTTTATTAGGCAAACTAGCTCTAGGTATCAAATCCATACAATGACTTATACTTCTCATAGGTGGTAAACCATCAGGTACATTATCAGAAATGATATCATAAAATTCATTCAGTAAAGGCTTAACTTCAGGTGCATGTTCTAACTTATCTTGTTTCTCAGTCTTTCTTGGAATAAAAGCAAAGCAAACATTCTATTTTTTCATTTCTCTTGCAAACTTTTTACCATCAACCAAACATACTCTGACTATGGTACAGTGACTTTCATCAAACTTCTCTATCAAAGGAAACAACACTTGTTTCTTTCCATCCATCCAAATAGTATATTGATTCAATCTACCATCATGAAAAGCTTTCCTATCATACTACCAAGGTCTACCCAAAAGAACATGACAACAATCGATAGGCATAATATCACACAAGACTTCATCATGATAATTCCCAATTTTGAATTTAACAAGGCATTGTTCACTTACAAGTAGTTTATGCTCCTTTTGGATCCAAGCAATATGGTAAGGCTTAGGATGTTTCAATCTTTGCAACTACAATTTGCTAACCAGCTCTTCAGATGCCAAATTATCAAAACTTCCACTATCAATGATTACCCTACAACATTTATCAGTGATCTTACATTTGGTTCTGAACAAACTTTTCCTCAAAATAGGTTCCTCATCAGCTTCTTCATTCCACAAGATCCTTCTTAGCATCAAGTTCTCACCATGTTCAGGTTCATTAGACATTTCCTTAACTTCTTCACAAGCCAAATTATTTCTACCATTACCTCCAGTCTTCTTTCCAGATTTAGTACATTCAAAAGCTCTATGTCCTTCTTCACCACATTTGTAACACGTACCTTTAAACCAAGATTTCTCTTCTCTTCTACCATTATTTTTATTCCTAGAGTAACCAATATAGCTACCTCTAGAGTAATTACCTCTTTTAGTAGGCTTATCTTTCCATCCTTTATCTTGCACTGAATTTTTAGATCTGCTACTTTCTCCATTAGATCTACCTCTACTTCTCTAAAATCTACCACCTCTTCCTCTTTGTCTTTGATCATGTCTTTTTGCGAATCTTTCTTCAGCCTTCAAAGAAAATTGGTATGCTTCTTCCATGCTATCAATCTTCACATAACTAATCTCATCTTGAATAGATGTCCTTAGGCCATTCAGATATCTAGCCACCTTCTCAACTTCATCATCCACATGTCCAGATCTGATATCCAATTTGTAAAATTCCTCAGTATATTCTTTCACACTCATGTCCTTTTGTCTCAGATTTTGCATCTTTCTCATTAGACTAATTTTGTAGTCAGCTGGAAGAAACTTCTTCTTCATCTTTCCAGGCATCTTCATCCATGTTTTGATCTTTTCTTTTCGTCTCTTCTGTCTCTCAGTTTGCAAATGATCCCACCAAAGAGATGCATGCCCTTTCAACTTTGTGTTTGCTATCTTAACCTTCTTATTATTAGGAGTACCTTCATACTCAAATTATTTATCCATCTCAGAGATCCAATCCAAAAGTGTATCGGTCTCAAGTCTTCCATCATAGCAAGCAACTTCAACTGCAGGTCTGGAGTTAGCCTTAGACAAAACTCTCAAAAGTATTTCCTCATCTTGTTCAACTTCAGGTTCAGCATTAGGTGCTGCTTCTTCTTCTTCATCACTAACATCTTCAAGATGTGCTCCTCTTCTCTGGGCTATCTCTACAACTTCAAGCCTAGTTGCAATT
Source organism: Chamaecyparis obtusa (assembly GCA_027943335.1). NCBI lineage: Eukaryota > Viridiplantae > Streptophyta > Pinopsida > Cupressales > Cupressaceae > Chamaecyparis > Chamaecyparis obtusa. Next base: position 115,119 of record BSBK01011642.1, read on the forward strand.
TGCCTCAACATATCCATGATAGCATTATCATTTCCTCTACCACGAACCATCTTGACAATCAGGTTCCAGCAAGATCGTAACCTTCTACAAGTTATAGCTCAGATCTTAGATATACCACCCTAAAACCAAATCCAATAAGGTTCTCCATGATCCTATCCACAAGAAAGAAAGAACTCTGATACCACTTGACGTAGAGGCAAGGTAGATACAAGCAGAATCAAGCAGAATTGAGTCCACTTGAATCCACAACAAGCCCTTGCTCAAAGTTACACAATGGAAGCAATATAATATCACATGAAATCAATGGAAACAAAATGGATATGAGACAATCAACTGGCAGCAAGAACAGAGAATTATATTCTTTCTTTCAAAATGGCGGGTTGTGAGGCCTTCCGAGTTTCGGCCTTATACAATGAAAATTATGAATTCAGAATTACAGCTTGCATCCTATCTTTTTCTCCAATGATGTATCTTGATAATCCTTCCGATATCTCACCCATGATCCTCTACTACATCAATCTAGACCCCTTATATAGCCAGCTAAGCCACAGGTCGGCCAGTCAGGCGTTTAATTACAATATAGGTCCAGTCTCAAGATTTAAACCAAAACTAATGCTAGAATGAATATAAATTGAAACGCCTTTGGATTTAGGTCCTAACTTGACCCAAGAACATTCCTTTAAGTGTTCTAGGTCCCATATGAGCACAAAGAACATCGCAAGAAGAAACACCACACATTTCACCCAAAAACTGGCAGGAAATAGGTCCTGAGGAAAAATAGGCATAACTTTTTACTCATAATGAATTGGAGTTTACGCTCTTGGGAAATGATATTAATTTAGGTCCACTTTAAGTTCTTAAGCGAAAAAAATAAAATTCCTTATAGATCAAGGTCGCTAACATGAACAATCAGCACCAAAACTGCAGTAACTGCTCAGATGTGAAAGCTGGCAGAAAATAGGTCCTGTTGCAAAAAGGCCATAACTTTTGACTCATAATGAATTGGAAGCTGTGATCTTTGGGAATGATATTAATTTAGGTCCCCTTGAAGCCCTTAAGTTTGAAAAATGATATTCCTTATGTATCAAGAGAACCAACATGAACAATCAGCACCAAAACTACAGGAAAACACTGTTCTGACGGCAAGGAAAATAGCTGTAACTTTGAAACAGTCCATCCAAACTTGATGTGCTCATAGGAGAAGGTTCCAAAATAGGTCCCCAACATTATATAAGCTTCACACACCACAAAACTATCAAATAAAAATATTATAAAGAAAACTATAGCAAACAGGTACAGAAATCAAAAAATGTTTTTGGTTGATGCAAGATTGCCAAAGACCCAAGATGCTCCTGCATCATAAACTGACCATGGGAAATCATTTTATAACTTGGTCAGAAATGTTGGTCTAAAAAGTGGGTCAAATGTACTAGTTTCATTCCTCAATCCATGTATATTATTCACCTTAGCATAATGTTCTTTGAATGCATGGGTCTATTAGAAAGCTTTTATGCACTCTTCTGAAGGTCTTCATATAATTGCTTGAGCTTTTTGGTTGTCTCTACAGTGAAGGAATTAGTAGTGCAAAGCTTTTACAAAGTGGTGATTATTTACTAAATGATAGCTTTAATTTTACTTATGGTTTTAGATCATTTCAACTTATTTATTGCTACTATTTGGATGATTTTCTCTATAATTTTTAGTTGTATCTTTGATTCAGATCTCTCCTTTATTCTCTTTTATGCATCAACATTCATAGAGTTAATGTGCTGGATTAAAGTTGTAAGCTGGTCAATGATGGGAATTTTCTCATCAACATTAACATTAGGTACAACCTACATTAATATTTCTCACACATCTTCTAATAGGTCCATTTTTGCTTACTCTCTTGTCTTATATTTTATTTTATTATTTTTTTGTGCACAGTTCACCATATCTCGTTAGTACTTCTAGGTCTAAGGTTCTCAGGTCACATGTAGGTATTTCAATGATTTCTTCCAGGGTAACCGGACCATTACCATGTTTCTTCTTCTTTTTCTACTCCTATGTGTTGAATGTGGGGGATTTCCCATATGGAAGTAGAGCTTTAGTCTCCATATTAGAATTTTTTTTCTTAGTGGAGACACTTTCCTCCTTGTCTTTCATTTTTTTTGTTCCCTCGGTTTGAGGTCCTTGGGTTTTTGGCCTTGTACCTATTGTAGAATCTTCTACATTTGTCTCAATTTATGCTCTTTATTTTTTTCCTTTTCTTTTCCAAGCTCATTCATCTCCTTATGTCCATCCTCACCCTATCCTTCAGTAGTGTCCATTTGTTTCTCAAGTGTATGATCCTCAGGTTTCCCCTTATTATCTATTTATATGGCTTGCACCAAAATAGGTAAATTACCTAGTATTAACACTATAGATACCTCAGTAGTTTTATCTTCTTCCATGTTATCAACATTAGTAACAGTAACATCTTCATCATCTTTTTCCTTGTCATCAGGATCTCCTTCAGTGATGTCTTCAATTATCACTTCATCATTCTCAGTTATGACTAGTTCCTCAGGAGTATCATGTTTCTCTTCCTAAGTATAGCCAATTAGATACAAGTCTTTTGCATATGCTTAATCTCCTAGGTGTTCAGTGTTAGATATATGAATAGGCTCTTCATCTAGCCTTGGTGCAATAAGATCTACATCATCTGACTATACACCTTTTCCACATCTTGTGACACTTTTCTTGGGGATTACTGCAAGTGTCATTTCTTCTTCTTTAGCCTTTGACTTCAAAAAAATTATCCTTAAAACTTTACTATCTTCATCAACATCTTTAAATTTTCCCTTTAATGTTTTTGATGATCTTCCTTTCATAAAAATTATATTGGCATATTTTTTCAAAAAATCTTTAGTTTTTGTTACAGATAGATTAGGCATTTCCAAAATTAATGAGTTTTCTCTCATTTTATTCTTGGTATGAAAGGCATAGGTCCATCTTGCTGATACCTTCTCATATAGCTCTTTAGGAATATAATTTGAAAGTTCAAATGATAATCTTTTAAACTTATTCATAATGTTGATGATTACTTCCTCTAGTTTTTTTGATACTCGGTAGATATATGTACATATCGATTCATTTTAGGGTGATTTAGTCTATCCATTTCCTTTATATTCTTTTCTATTTCATCAATTGATTGACCATTATTAAAAACAACTTTAAATTTACTATTATAATCTTCTTCATCAGAATCAATATCATTTTACCTCTTATTAGCTTCCTCCTCTATTTACGTGGCTCGGTAGAGACTTGAGTACCTCTCTTTTTCTTTGGTAGGTCTTTGTTAGTGTTGGCCTTGTGATTTTTACTATTCCATTTTTTTAATGTGGGGAAACACATGTAGATGATCTTGTCCTCTCTCATGTGGGAGTCTTGACTTGTCTCCTCTTTCCTTTTGCCTTCACCGGTGCATCTTGAATTTCTTTATCTGACTCAGTTTCTTCTTCATGTTCACTATTAACGATACATAGTTGTTCCTTGGTTTCTTCTTGAAGAAAATTTTCACCTTCTTCATCTTCAAAACCTAGTTATTTCTTAAAATTTTTTACCATTTTATCCTTTTTCCTTTCTATCCTCTTGACTACTAGTCCCATTTTAATTCTAAACTAGGCTTCTCCATAGGTTCTAAACCATGTAGCATTTTTTTCTTTTGGCTCAACATGAAAAGATATAATGATTTGGTGGCTCGGTCAATATCAATTTGATACTCCATAGGAGGTAGCCATGCACTCTTTAATTTGACTACATTTATCAAAGTGGTTTCGATGTCCACTAAAAATAAAAAATGATCCTTATATTTCTCGACTAATTATGCAAGAATCCTATTTCTTTGATGCATTCTTTCCTTGAATTTTCCAAAGTAATCATCCATTACTGGATCAAAATTATGTCCTAGATTATTTATAAAATCATTGATTTGTATGATGATCAATTTTTAAACATCCCACTATACATTATCACCTGAGCAAAATGATTTTTTTAGATATAAAAAGATACATAGTAGAAGTTATCTAAATTACATATGTTGGTCTTAGCAACATGAATAGTCTAGAGGTTTTGTTCCAGTTACTTCAGTATCAGCTCGACGAGGTCTAGGTATAAAATCCTCTTTACAACCTTGTATGCTATGTCAACAACTCTGCAAGGAATACTATTGGGTCTTCTAGTTTGAAATAACTTGTATGAAATGAAATAAGGTCCAAATCTAGTATTAGGATCAGTGATTTTATTTATCATCATGCCTTTTCCATCCCGCTCGACTCTTGTTAATTTCTTAGTCTCACTCCTTAGTGGGTGCCTTAGGGATTTTTCCTTGTCACTCATTGGATAACTGATAACCATGTGAATAACATCTTTTCTAATTTTAACTAGTTCATCCAACCTCATTTCTCCCTTGTGTACTCATCCGAGTACAACCCTAATCCACTATGTCTTGAACTCCTTTAGGAAGTGAAGGTCATAAGTTAAACCCTTGATCTCCAAGTGTGTGTGTTCATCCTTTATCTTTTCATCCTAGCATAACTCCTAGTATGTGGATTGTAGTATAAAATATCCTATTATACTTATCTTGTAGTGAATGTATGACCAGATGTCCTGAATCAACAAAACCCTAGGTGGTATGTTAAAAAATGCAAATTTCTCATCAACATGTGATGTCACCTCTATCTTTAATTTATATTTTGGTTCTTCATATGTTGTAGACTTGATCAATATAACTTTCTTCACATTATCAACCTTGGATTGTCTAGTCTTTGATGGGGATGCTATTTTTCAATATATATAGGGCTTAAAAAAATTTGTAAGTAAATAACTAATTTTTCTTTTAACTTAGTTGAATCAGTTTAAAATTATTTGTGATCTTCTTAAATCATTGTGAAATGCTTGGAAATTCTTTGCACAAAGATTCCTTGATTTTCTCTAGTTTTCTATGTGAATAAATGAGTTGTCTCGATACTTATTTATACTTAATAATAATTTCTTGCTCAAAGTTTTTTATTAAATTCTTACCAACCACAACTCAGTTAACAATAAACATTCGATTATATCCTTTGAAACTTTAGCTTGATTAACACTAACATTTCTTAGTTGAGTCCTCAACTTAGTTAACCTTAACACTTTTAGTTAATAAAAAACTTTCATTCGGTCATGCTTTTATCGACTATACACATTTCATGTTCAAAACATTTAACTACCTAGTGGATATTATTTCATGCTGATTTTGTATTCATGTGAGATATAAAGAACTATTGTAAGATATAACTAATTAAACTTTAGTTCCCACACTTACTTGTGTTGGATATTGCTAATGCATTGGGGAGATTGTTGGATATTACTAAGCATTTAATATGTTTAATCATTACATTATCTTGACTAACTAATGTTGGAATTACTATTTTTTCCATTCATGTTTTGTCACAGATGTCAACATATGCTTCCAAGAAGAGAACAAACTAGTTATTACTATGTATAGATACTGTACAGATGATTCAGAATGTGAAAACATAGTTGTGTGTATAGGGAAGTATTGTGATCTTATATCTAAGATCAGATAATGTAATATTTCATATTGGTTGAGTTACAAAAGAATTGGTGAAGACTAGTTAGTGAACTATGACAATGGAAGTTGACAGAGTAACTCACTGTGTTTTGAGTATATCTTACAAGTGATGTGGATCCAATGTATGTGATCTTAAGGGATGTTAGATAACATACTAAGTAATTTTCATTGATCTTAGCAAGTCATGCGATACATGATGATGTCAGATGTGGCATGTGCTCTAGAGGAGACAATTCTAGGGCCGACTTAGGAATTGTAGTGTATATAGTGGATTGCGAGCATGGATTATGGATATTAGATCATAATTATTGAATTATAATTATTGTATACTTGTTTTAGATACCATGTGTATTTTAGAAAGGGTTTATATGATTATTTATATATTAGGAAAGCCTAATTGGGCAACTTGATCATTTTTTTGTAATAGGGTATATATGTAAGATATTTTCTTTTGAAAAGATATAAGGAATGATGTGGATGTAAGTAAGGAAAATGAAAGCACTTCATCGGAACTAATCAAGAAAAGATAGTTTCTATCAGAAAGTTCACAAGGATTGTGAATTTTCCTTATATACATTTGTGTTGTGAACAGTGAGTTTTGGAGGTTGACATAACCTTCTTTGGGTAGTGAGCCTACTCTTTTTCTTTGACTCCTAACAGGGTCTATCCTTTAACACTTGGACTATGTACTGTAATGTTTCAATAACCTCTAAAAATAGCTAAGCTTCTAACAAGGATACTATACTCCCAATACATCATTAGTGGTTGTTAATTCCCAATGGGGTTTTACCTTTAACAGGGTTTTCTTGATCATAGAATATTTTTTTATTGTGTTGTCATTCCTTCTGTTATCATTATATTTGGTGTTTGTGCTATTTAAAGTTTAAACTTTAATAATCTATTATACAACTGATTCAGACCCCCCTTAGTTGTATTGGTGGACTATTCTTCCTAATAATTGGTATCAAAGCTACTAGTCTTTAGAGAGAAATCTTACTAGCTTGACGTGATCTTGGAGATGGCATTCTATTGGAAGGATAGTCCAAAATTTGATACTAAAAAATTTGACAATTGGAATGATACAGGGGCAAGGAAGATTCAAGGAGATTTGGCTCAACTTGAACCAACAAAAAATCCCTACTTATATCTAAACACTGAAGCAATATATAATTCACATGAACAATGAAAATGTAGTGTATATGAGGCAAGGAAACAAGAAAATATAATGGTGTTATTAAAATAAATTAGTCAACATGCCTGAGTATGAGGCCTTCCAAGTTGTGGCCATATAAAAAGAAATTACAAAACCAAAATCTTCTACATCAACCTAGGCTCCTTATATAGCCAGCTAAGCCACAAGTCGGCTAACCTGGAAGAGTAAACCAAAACTAAAGAAACAATGACCAAAAATCAATTCCAAGTTACATTTAGGTCCACACATGACCCAACAACAGATTTTTAACTTAGCAAGATCCCATTTCATCATATGAAACTATGCAAGAAGAAAAAATCCATGTTTCACGTGAAACTAGATAAAAATTGATACCTAAGGAAAATGGTGATAACTCCAAACTCCTGATATTGAGGTCTTAGGTGAAGATATTATTTTAGGTCCTCTTTAACACCCTAAGATCTAAAAGGCTTATTCATTATAAATCAATGGCTACATGATGCACAATCAGCACATGGAAACTAGAAAATACAGCTCCAACAACAAGGTAAAACAACTCTAACTTCAACACAATCTGTCCAATCCTTATGAACTCATAGGAGATGGTTCCAAAATAGGTCCTAAACATCATTTTATCTTTGGATAACATGAAACCAAGAAATATAATTTCTATAATGCAAACAACATATGGGTACAAAAAATAGCAAATGTTTTTGGTTGATGCAAGATTTCTCAAAGACCCAAGATGCTCCAACATCAGACACTTGAAGTAAATAAAGAATTGATGTCCACATTAGGAACTTCTCATATTCTAACCTAAATCATAAAGATCTAACTCAGCTTGTGTAATCCATGAGTTGTCTTCAACTATCTTCTCTTTCCATTGAACTAGGTATTCCATGTAGTCATTTCCTATGGTACTTTTTCTCACTCTACTATTCAAGATCTTCACAATGCTCTCTTTATTCTTCCTATGATAATCTAGATCATCTTCCATCTCATTATTTGAATCAAATTACTTAAATATGTAAGCAATTTTGAATATCGGTGACATATCCATCTCCTCTGGTAATTCCACTTCATAAACATTTTCACTATCAAACTTCTTTAGAATCATACAAGGTCCAAACTTCTTCATTTTCATCTTGTTGTAGGTACCAATAGGAAATCTATTCTTCTTCAAATGAATCATATCCTCATCTCCAACTTTAAAATATTTATGTCTCCTTCTCTTATATTCTCTCTATTTATATTTCAGATTACTGTCCTCTAAATTCTTTTTGACTTCATCATGTAAAGTTCTCATGAAGACTGCAAAATTCTCTTCTTTGGTACTTCTTATCTCAGTAGGAAAATCTCTCAAATCTGTGGTTCCCTTAGGATGAAATCTAGTAACAATCTCAAATGGTGTCCTCTTATTACTTCTATAAACAAAATTATTATATGAAAACTCTATTTGTGCCAAAACTAAATCCCAATTACAAGGCTTATCTCCAACTAAACATCTCAACAAGTTTCCCAAACTTTTGTTCACAACTTTAGTCTGTCCATCTATCTGACCGTGAAATATATAAGTAAACTTCAATTCTATATTCATCTTCTTCCAAAATGTTTTCCAAAAGTAACTAGTAAAATTAGTATCTCCGTCTGAAACAATAGTTTTAGGCAAACCATGCAATCTTATCACTTCCTTGAAGAATAATTTAGCTACATGTAATGCATCAGATGTCTCCTTACAAGGTATGAAATGAGAAATCTTTAAAAATTTGACAACCACTAAAAAAATAAAATCAATACCTCTCTATGTTCGAGGCAATCTAAGAACAAAGTCCATACTCACATCTTCTCAAGGTCTATCAAATAGAGGAAAAGGTGTATACAATCCCAAATTTTGACTAGTTCCTTTTGATTTTTGACAAATTCTACAACCTCTAACCATTCTTTGTACATATCTATAAATATGTGGCCAGAAGTATCTTTCTAAAATCAATTTCATAGTCTTATCAATCCAAAAATTTCTAGCAAGTTGACCACTATGTCTCTCCTTTATTATATTCTCTCTCATAGATCCTCTAGGTATGTACAACTGAACTCCTTTAAATAACATATCTTCTTGAATGAAATAATTAGTCCACTTATCACTCACTGTTTGTTCCTTACAACCTTTCCATTGCTCTGAAAAATCATTGTCATTTTCATACAAACACTTCAAATCATCAAAACCAAGTACCTCAACTCTCATTTCTATTAGAAAATTTCTTCTTTAGCTCAATACATCAACAACTTTATTTCACTCTCCACTTTTATACTTAAATGAAAAGGAAAAATTCTGCAAGAACTCAACCCACTTCATATGTCTTTGATTAAATTTATTCTGAATTCCCAAATACTGCAAAGCTTTATGGTCAGTATACAACACAAAATCTTTAGGCATTAAATAATGTCTCCATTTCTTCAAAGCATAAATAATAGCATAAAATTTCTGGTCATAAATTAAATATTTTCTCTTAGCATCATTCAACTTCTTAGTAAAGAAAGTTATAGGTCTTCCTTCTTAATTCAAAACAACACCTATTAGACTTCCACTAGCATGATATTCAAATTGAAAAACCTTACTGAAATCAGGCAAAGTGAGTGTAGGAAACTTTTTAATTCTTTGTTTCAATATTTCAAAACTCTTTTATGTTCCATTTGTCCATTTCAAATCCCCTTTATCTTCTCTCGTAGTTTCAGTCATAGCATTACTAATAAAACTAAAATTTTTGATCAACTTCCTATAGAAGCTTGCCAATCCATGAAATGATCTTACCTATCCAACATTCTCTGGTGTAGGCCAATCAAGTATAACTTTGACTTTATCAGGATCCATATTCAATCCATCGGGTGAAATTACCAAACCAAGGTACACAATCTCTTCTTTTATAAATGAACATTTCTTCAAATTAATCATCAAATTTTCTTCCTTCAATCTCTAAAATACTTGTTTGATATGTTCAAGATGTTCTTCCTTACTCTTACTAAATATCAAAATGTCATGAAGATATATGATCACAAACTTACCAAAGAATCTTTTTCAAACTTCATTCATCAACCTCATGAAACTACTAGGTGCATTAGTCAGACCAAAAGGCATAACCAACCATTCATAAAAACCTTCATTAGTCTTAAAAGTAGTTTTCCATTCACCCCCTTCTCTAATCCTAATCTGATGATAACCATTCTTCAAATCAATCTTTGTGAAATACTTCGCTCCACTCAAACTATCGATTATGTCATCCATCCTAGGAAAAGGAATTTTTTACTTTATTGTTATCTTGTTTATAGCTCTAGAATTAGTGCACATTCTCCATTCTCCATTCTTTTTTGGTGCTAATACAACAAGTACTGCACAAGGATTAAAAAATTCCCTAATCAATCCTCTCTCAATAAATACTTTCACTTGTCTATTCAACTCAGTCTTTTCATCAAGTATCAACCTATGCCATACTTTATTAAGAAAACTAGCTCTAGGTATCAAATCCATACAATGACTTATACTTCTCATAGGAGATAGACCATTAGGTGCATTATCAAAAATGATGTCATGAAATTCAATCAAGAAAGGTTTAACCTCAGGTGCATGTTCTAACTCATCTTGTTTCTCAGTTTCCCTTGGAATTAAAGCATAGAAAACATTTTGTTCTTTCATTTCCTCTTGCAAATGTTTTACCCTCAACCAAGCATACTCTGATTGTAGTACAGTGACCTCCATCAAACATCTCTAATAAAGGCAATAATACTTGTTTCTTTCCATCCATACAAATAGTATATTGATTCAATCTACTATCATGCAAAGATTTCCTATCATATTACTAAGGTCTACCCAAAAGAATATGACAACAATCCATAGGCATAATATCACACAAGACTTCATCATGATAATTCCCAATTTTGAATTTAACTAGGCATTGTTCACTTACAAGTAGTTTATGGTCTTTCTAGATCTAAGAAAAATGGTAAGGCTTAGGATGTCTCAATTTCTATAACTACAATTTGTTAACCAGCTCTTTGGATGCCAAATTATTAGAACTTCCACTATCAATGATTACCTTGCAACATTTGTCAGTGATCTTACATCTGGTTTTGAATAAACTTTTCCTTAGAATAGGTTCCTCATCAGCTTCTTCATTCAATAAGATCATTCTTAGCATCAAGTTTTCACCATGTTCTGGCTCATTAGATATTTCCTCAACTCCTTCACAAGCCAAATTATTTATGCGATTACCTCATGTCTTCTTTCCAGAGTTAGTACATTCAAAGACTCTATGTCCTTCTTCACCACATTTGTAACAAGTACCTCTAAATGAATATTTCTCTTCTCTTTTCCCACTATTTTTATTCCTAGAGTAACCAATATAGCTACCTCTATAGTAATTACCTCTTCTACTAGCAGGTTCATCTTTCCATCCTTTATCTTGTACTGTATTGTCAAATCTTCTACTTTCTCCATAAGTTCTACCTCTACTTCTCTAAATTCTTCCACCTCTTCCTCTTTGTCTTTGATCATGTTTTTTTGTTTTTTATTAGGTAAAACAGGTTTTGAATGGTCCCTAAAACCATTTACATTTAGTTTTTGAAGTTAAATATAACCCAGAGAAAGATAGGAAGAATTAGCATAGACCTAAAATGAGACAACTAGGAGAAGAGAATAATAGATCCCCCCAGTAGAGACTGCTAGTAGGACTACTAGTAGCCCCAAGGTAATAGAACAACAATAGCAAAGAGAGAGATAAACAATTAGGCTCTCACTATAGGAAGTCGTTAGAGTGAAGCCAAAGCTTTACCCCAATAGGCAAAAACCAGGGATTTTAGGCACCCCAAACCAATAATATGGGTTTTGAAATGGCTCCCATAACCATTCTAGGTTTTAAAACTAGAATAAAGAGCCAACATTATGGTTAAAAAACCCATCCACCCTTGTAGGAGCAGACAAGAATAAAAATAGTAGCTTAAAATAATAATTAGGTTTAACTTGAGCTGTGCCAAGACATAAGGGTTTTGAAAGGCTCCCGCAACCTTAACTAGAGAAATGGGGAAAACAGAGTCTCCCCCATCCACGAAGCCACAATCTTCCCAGAGAAAGAAAGTATAGGAGAAGAACACAAGTAGAAATAACTCCCACAAACATAGGCTAAGGTCAACAACAACACTCCTTTGTACCTCTTTTGTCCAGCAAAAATCCCCCTCTATGGGCTGAGCCTCGATCTCAATAAGGGCTTCCACCTCTGTAGGAAGAAGGAAATAGAAAAGAAGAAGAGAAACCATCAACAGCCTCTAGGCCTAGGTAAGAAACCCCACCTCAATAGGGGTCTGCTCCATAGAGATGATAGAGAAGAAGTAGCCAAAACTCCAACACAAAAGCCCATCTACCCTGGGGATCAAAGAGAAGCCACTCCACCCCAAGGCACTAAGAAGCAGAACACGCCACAAGAAGCTTTGCCTCAGGGCATCGGCAAAGAGATCAATGATAACTCTAAAAGTGAAAACCCCCTGCAACAAAGTAGTTTGAGCCCCAACAACCATCCAACTCAAAAAATTCTAAGGAAGAAACAAGGGTCAGCAAAGAAACCCCCAAAACCCTTCCACAAAATGAAAGGGGGAAAGGGGAATAAGATAGATCTACCAAGAAAGTATTTGGGGAGCCACCAGATCTGTCCCCCTAGAGAGAGGCCTCACCACCAACAAAGTAGGCATAAGAAAGGATAAATGAAGCCCTATTCCCACAAAACCCACCCCAACTATCCACACACCGAGCAAGAGCCCAAGTATGAGGTACGAGGAATGAGAGAGGAAGGCCATCACAAACAAAGGGTACAACACGAGCCACACCAAAAGCCTTCCTAGCAAAAGTGGGGCTGGACTAGCTCCACACCAGAAGACCAATAGACCAATTCATAGTAGGCATGTGAAGAAGACTAGAGATGGAAAAGGAGATCCCCTCCCACAATCACAACCCTAAAGAAAGCATCTGGAGCCAACACCCGTAAGGAAGAATAGGTCTGCCCAAAATAGATCTTGCTGAAGGAAGGATCATGTCTTTTTGTTAATCATTCTTCTACCTTCAAATAAAATTGGTACACTTCTTCCACACTATCTATTTTAACATAATTGATCTCATCTTGAATCGATGTCCTCAGACCATTCAAGTATCTAGCCACCTTCTCAACTTCATCATCCACATGTCTAGATTTGATATCGAACTTGTAAAACTCCTCAATATATTCTTTCACAATCATGTCCCTTTGTCTCAAATTTTGCATTTTTCTCATCAAACTTACTTGCTAATCAAATGAAAGAAAATTCTTCTTCATCTTTCCAAGAATCTTCATCCATGTATTGATCTTTTATTTTCCTCTCTTCTGTCTCTCAGTTTTCAAATGATCCCATGAAAGAGAGGCATGACCTTTCAACTTTTTGACTGATATCTTAACTTTCTTATTATTAGGAGTACCTTTATACTCAAAGTATTTATGCATCTCAAAGATCCAATCCAAAAGTGCATCAGTCTCAAGTCTTCCATCATAGCAAGAAACTTCAACCATAGGTCTGGAGTTAGCCTTAGACAAAACTATTAAAAGTATTTCCTCATCCTACTCAATTTTAGTTTTAGGATTAGGTGTTGCCTCTTCTTCATCACTAACATATTCAAGATGTGCACCTCTTCTTTGGGTTGTCTCTACAACTTCAAGCCTAGTCACAATATTCCTTAACATATCCATGATAGTATTATCATTTACTCTACCATGAAGCATCTTGACAATTAGGTTCCTACAAGATTGTAACCTTCTCCAAGTTATAGGTCAGATCTTAGATCTTCCACCCAAAAACCAATCCAATAAGGTTCTCCACAATCCAATCCATAAGATAGAACTCACTCTGATACCACCTGATGTGGGGGAAAGGAAGGTTCAAGAAGAGTTAACTCAAGTTGAACCAAAAAACAAGACATGCTAAGAGTTACACATGGAATCAATATATAATTCACATGAATAATGAAAATACAATGTATATAAGGCAAGGCAATTGACAAGCAAATTGGTTTGAATAAAATAAATCAATCAACATGTCTGGTTGTGAGGTCCTTCCAGTTGCATCTATATACAAAGAAATTATGAAACTAGAATCTAATCTTTCATCCCATCTTTGTCACCAATGATGTATATTTATAATGATAGCTCTCCCCTCTTCTACATCAACCTAGGCTCCTTATATAGCCATCTGAGCCACAAGTTGGCCAGTCAGGCATTTGATTAAAATATAGGTCCTATGTGGAAAAGTAAACCAAAAATAAATAAAGAATGAACAAAAATTGATGCTAAGTTACATTTAGGTCCACACATGACCAAATAACATATTAATAACTTAGCTAGATCCCATTTCATCATACAGAACCACACAACATGAAAATCTCCACGTGTCACTAGAAACTGGCAAAAAATCGATACCCAAGGAAAATGGTGATAACTCCCAACTCCTGATGAATTATGATTTTGGTCTTAGGTGAAGATATTAATTTAGTTCCCCTTTAGTATCCAAATATAGAAAAGGCTAATTATTTAAGAATCAATGGCTACATGACTCCCAATCAGCACACGAAAAACAAAAAATATAGCTCCAACAACAAGGTAAAACAACTCTAACTTTGGCACGATCCATCAAATCCTTGGGCACTCATAGGATAAGATTTTACAATAGGTCCCCAATATTGTGTTAGTTTCTCATAACATGAAACCAAAAACCACAATGACTATATTGAAAACAACATACAAGTATTGAAAATAGGAAATGTTTTTGGTTGATGCAAGATCTCTTAAAGACCCAAGATGCTCCTGCATCATGGAAGAAAAAGATGAAAACTTATTTTATATGTTTGGGCATCGAATACTATATGATTAAAAAGTTTGAGGTAAACATGAAGACTTGGAATGAATTAGAAAAAGATACTAATGAGGAAACAAAGACATTTTCTTATAACATGGTCGCAAGGGAAGCACTGATCAACACTCTCTCTAAAGGAGAATTTACTATGGTGAATGATATGGATTCAACAAAAAAATATTTGGTAATATTAGAATTATT